>NW_026464907.1:0-52563 GCF_026875155.1 Cherax quadricarinatus
GGGGGTTGAGACTGTAAAAACCATAGGGCTTGGGGGAAATTTTGACTACAAATCTAACAACCACCCTACTCCTATTTACCTAAATTGCAAAGTAATCCCTCGACTCTTGCGGCCAAATATTCTGTAAGAAATCTTGTGAGAGACTCTGCTTGTACAACTATAACGAAACTACAGATTCGCACATACCAAAAGGACAAGTTTACTATTTCTCCAATAAAGGATACCAGGGTCGAAAATACCCACCCTATCCTAGGCTATCCCATTCAATCCTAAGCCTGTTGCCGATATCCAGTTTTTCTACCCCAGCCAGCTCCAAGGAAACTTTTTACCTGTACACCATAGCTGTTGTTACCTTCTGGAGCTGGTCTTCACAAGTTTTGACTACCTGGGACCACAACAATATTATAGCTTCCCATTCCACTCCCGCCATTCCTGTCCACCTTGCCATACCAACCCCAAGCTTATATTTAGTAGTTTAATATTTTGAGATTGCTTAGATCCAAATAAAAATTATTTTTCAACAAGTTCCCTTTCAAATCCTTTTTAACCCTTAAAACTGTCCAAAAGTAGATTACGTTTTTTTTACATATTTTCAAATGTAAAAAAAACTTAGTTCTACGTTTGGACAGTTTAAGGGTTAAGGGTCTGAAGGGACTTTTTATACCTTCACAGCATGTCTATACGCCCTTTTTTTTTTTTAGAAATTCTTCGTTCATCTCCCACCAGAAGGGGGAAATCCTTACTGTCATGTGTCGTAAAAAAGGACATCAAAATACGTGCAAATAACCCCTTCCCGTGTAAAATTTACTTAAGAATTAAATTTTTAATACAAAGCTGAATGCGTAAAACTCAAAACCAAAACAAAGATAGAGGAAGGAAAATTTTGTTTCAAGTTAACGAGGTTAAGCCTAGTATGAGAATTAGCAATGGTAAAGTAATGTTAAATAATCAACTATGGAAGAATTATATTGATATTAGCGGGATGTAAGTGACTATACACCTGGAAATGAATACAAAGGAGACGTAGACATATTGGGGATGTTGTTTATATAGTTAGAACAGTGGGGAAATATAATTGATTGCCCTAAATGCTGAAATATGAGAAACTGTTGTGGTCTGGTTTGAGGTATTAAGAGTAAAATTTTAACCAGGGGCCCTCTGACCTATATATAAAAAAATTAGTAATAAATACATGAAGAATGTATACGTAATGTTTTAAAACTATTAGTAATAAAAGGTTAATGAGTGAATTTCAGAAGGTGACTGTTTTTGGTTTCTTGAAGGGGTAAAAGATATATAAAGAATATAGTAATAGGTACAGAGTAAAAGGTAGACTGGATAAATTAAAATTTAATCAGTGGGTAAGACACAACAGTTTTTAAATGGATGAAAAAAAATAAGGGCGAAATTTCAGTAAGTCCCGGGAGAATGTTGGGCTAGAGAGTACAATACTAAGGAGACTCTAAAACAAGTACGAGGGTAGATTTGAAATTTTAACGTTAGTGTACAGCAGTAGTTTATGGGTACAGGAAGGTGGGTGTTGAAATGAGGTAAAGATTGGGTAAAGAAAAGGTTAGTACAAGAAGCGATGAGGGTGGAGTATATGGGGAGTAAACCAGAGGTTGAGTGGTGAAGGAATGCACAAGGGAGAGAATGAGTAATGGGAAGTATACGTAACGAGCTGAGACAGTACATAACCTCGCCTTTTACACTTTCCCTGGGACATAACTTCCTTCCACTTGGCTTTACCTTATCCAGGGCTGGTTTAACTCAGTGTTGGTCAGTAATGCTCCAGTGGTCTAAGCTGACAGTGTAAGAGAATCTACATTAGTTACGAGCGTCAGATACTACATGGTCTACAAGGGCAAATACTACAGAAGCCTTGTCTAAAGGCTACAGTTATTCTCAAGAAGTTTTGGGTTATCCTAGGTTCTCTACACATATTTTGCTATGTATGATAATTCTATGTAACTGTATTTGTGTATACCTGAATAAAACTTACTTACTTACTAATCTCAGATGTAAATCAGAAGCTAACACGCCTTATGACGAAAAAACACTATATGTAGCAGTATTACACTTGAAAACAGTCCTCCTGGCAGACTTCTGGGCTTTTCATACTCGAGTCAGCAACTCTCTTTTGCATACAACACTGGAGCTTGTCAACATTTTCTTAAATCTCCTATGGATTTCGTCCCCTCAAGGGAGGTTCCCTTGATGTTGGTGAGGGAGCTCTTGATCTAGGGAATTGGGGTCTGAATACCTTCCATCCCCCCCCCACAGGCGCTGTATAATCCTATGGATTAAGAGCTCCCCATGAATTGGATTTTGGGGTAGAAAATTAATGGTTATCCTTAAAGCCTCACAGTACTTGTAGCCCAGGGGGTTCCTCACAGTACCTGTGGCCCAGGGGGGTCCTCACAGTAAACCTGTGGCCCAGGGGGGTCCTCACAGTACCCGTGGCCCAGGGGGGTTTCCCCACAGTACCTGTGGCCCAGGGGGGTCCCCACAGTACCTGTGGCCCAGGGGGGGCCTCACAGTACCTGTGCCCAGGGGGGCCTCACATACCTGTGGCCCAGGGGGGTCCTCACAGTACCTGTGGCCCAGGGGGTCCTCACAGTTTCCTGTGGCCCATGGGGTCCTCACAGTACCTGTGGCCCAGGGGGGTCCTCACAGTACCTGTAGCCCAGGGGGGCCTCACAGTACCTGTAGCCCAGGGGGGTCCTCACAGTACCTGTAGCCCAGGGGGGGGTCTCACGGTACCTGTAGCCCAGGGGGGTCCTCACGGTACCTGTAGCCCAGGGGGGTCCTCACAGTACCTGTAGCCCAGGTCCTACAGGAACGTCATCCAGCTCTGGGACTCCTTTTCAAAAGTAATATTAAATCTTTACTAGACTATCAAAAATTTAAAAATTAAAGTTAATACATTATTCCACCCTTTAAATTTCAATATAGTAATACTTATTAAACTAGATATTGATTAATAAGAAAACTCTGATATTAGGATCACTGTATATAACTGTATCCCCCCACTCTCACTGTATATAACTGTATCCCCCACTCTCACTGTAATAACTGTATCCCCCCACTCTCACTGTATATGATAACGTATCCCCCCCACTCTCACGTATATGATAACTTAAACCCCCCACTCTCACTGTATATGGGTAACTGTATCCCCCCACTCTCACTGTATATGATAACTGTATCCCCCCACTCTCACTGTATATGATAACTTTTATCCCCACTCTCACTGTATATGAAACTGTATCCCCCCACTCTCACTGTAAAATGATAACCGTATCCCCCCCACTCTCACTGTATATAACCGTAAACCCCCCCCCTCTCACTGTATATGATAAAATGTATCCCCCCCCTCTCACTGTATATGATAAAATGTATCCCCCCCACTCTCACTGTATATGATAATGTATCCCCCACTCTCACTGTATAGATAACCCTATCCCCCCACTCACTGTATATGATAACTGTATCCCCCCACTCTCATGTATATGATAACTGTATCCCCCCCACTCTCACTGTATATGATAAAATGTATCCCCCCACTCTCACTGTATATGATAACTGTATTTCCCCCCCACTCTCACTGTATATGATAACTGTATCCCCCCACTCTCACTGTATATGATAACTGTATCCCCCCACTCTCACTGTATATGATAACTGTATCCCCCCCACTCTCACTGTATATGATAACTGTATCCCCCCACTCTCACTGTATATGATAACTGTATCCCCCCCACTTCTCACTGTATATGATAACTGTATCCCCCCCACTCTCACTGTATATGATAACTGTATCCCCCCCCACTCTCACTGTATATGATAACTATCCCCCCCCACTTTTCACTGTATATAACTGTATCCCCCCCCCCACTCTCCCCTGTATATGATAACTGTATTCCCCCCCACTTGTATATGATAACTGTATCCCCCCCACTCTCACTGTATATAAAATGTATCCCCCCACTCTCACTGTATATGATAACTGTAATCCCCCCCACTCTCACTGTATATGATAAAAGATGACTGTATCCCTCCACTTCTTAATTACTGTATATGATAAAAGATAACTGTATCCCCCTCTCAATTACAGTATATGTAGATAACTGTATCCCCCCACTCTCAATTACTGTATATGATAGATAACCGTATCCCCCCCCACTCTCACTGTATATGATAAAAGATAACTGTATTCCCCCACTTCAATTACTGTATATATAAAAGATAATTGTATTCCCCCAAACCACACTCTCAATTAACTGACGAAACTAAATATCAGTAGAGTTTCAATGCAAGTCCTTAATCACTCCCTGGAGACCAGTTAAGCTGATAATTACGTCCCCACACAACCTCACGGCAGACCTCGACTACCTCCCCCACGGAGCCGCAGCCTTTTAATCGGCCAGAGCGCATCCCGATGTTCTTTTTTGGTATTTCCACTGAGCCTCCCACCTCTTACAATAATTTCTGGCTAAAAATCAACTCCCACGGAACACTTCGTATGATCTCCATAAGGGCTTTCCTCCCTTAACAAGGAACATTTCGTATGATCTCCATAAAGGCTACCTCCCGTTAACAAGGAACATTTCGTATGATCTCCATAAAGGCTACCTCCCGTTAACAAGGAACACTTTTGTATGATCTCCATAAAGGCTACCTCCCCTTAACGAGAACACTTCGTATGATCTCCATAAAGGCTACCTCCCCTTAACGAGGAACACTTCGTATGATCTCCATAAAGGCTACCTCCCCTTAACAAGGAGCACATCGTATGATCTCCATAAAGGCTACCTCCCCTTAACAAGGAGCACAATCGTATGATCTCCATAAAGGCTACCTCCCCTTAACAAGGAACACTTCGTATGATCTATATAAAGGCTAGCTCCCTTAACAAGGAACACTTCGTATGATCTATATAAAGGCTAGCTCCCCTTAACAAGGAACACTTCGTATGATCTATATAAAGGCTACCTCCCCTTAACAAGGAACACTTCGTATGATCTCCATAAAGGCTACCTCCCCTTAACATGCCTAATGCAAAAGAAAAAAAATACTAACCAGGATTGGCATCTCCGGAACAGAAACAGTACACAGTGTCAAGATAATTACTGCTGTAGTTTCTCACAAACAAGATATTGGAGAGAGGCTTAATATATCAGAGAAAGTAGGCGAAATTTTATAAATTGTTAAAAATAAGATATAAGTTGGAAATACTAGCAAGCAAATGGATTTAATATTTAAAAATGAAAGAGGGAAGTTGTTAATGGTGAGATTGAGGTACTGGGAAGATTGAGGTACTTGGAAGATTGAGGTACTGGGAAGATTGAGGTACTGGAAGATTGAGGTACTGGGAAGATGAGGTAATACTGGGAAGATGGAGGTATACTGGGAAGATGGAGGTTATACTGGAAGATGGTGATAATTCGAGTTGCTGGATATTGCTGAAGAGAGTGATTTTCCTGCACTGACCAGGGAGGAATAACATCTTGTAGGGATGAGGAAGAGCCAAATGCAAGAGGGGAGGAGGTGCATGAGGCAGAATGGGTAAAGCCTCTGTAATTTTTTGACTACTGCCCAGAGCATGGGTATGGGGTAATAATAGATATTAAAAGTAGGCTCATTAAATACCCTGAGAGCCATATACCAAAGTCTTATCAAGGCTAAGGGACTGAATGCCTCTCTTCAGCTTCTCTTGTACATTAGTTCTGTGTTAGACTGAAGATGCCTGATGCGCTCTAGAACTTCTCGGAAATATACTAGTCTGTATTATTGAGCATTAGAATAATAAGCCATTAAATTAGCCCAGCCGTAAACTAGGTGCCATTGTCTCGGCACTGGCCAGATGTCATTGTCTCGGCACTGGCCAGATGTCATTGTCTCGGCACTGGCCAGATGTCATTGTCTCGGCACTGGCCAGATGTCATTGTCTCGGCACTGGCCAGATGTCATTGTCTCGGCACAGGCCAATGTCATGTCTCGGCACAGGCCAGATGTCTTTGTCTCGGCACTGGCCAGTGCCATTTGTCTCGGCACTGGCCAGGTTCCATCGTCTCGGCACTGGTCAGGTGCCATTGTCTCGGCACTGGTCAGGTGCCATTGTCTCGGCACAGGCCAGATGTCATTGTCTCGGCACAGGCCAGATGTCATTGTCTCGGCACAGGCCAGATGTCATTGTCTCGGCACAGGCCAGATGTCATTGTCTCGGCACAGGCCAGATGTCATTGTCCTCGGCACAGGCCAGATGTCATTGTCTCGGCACAGGCCAGATGTCATTGTCTCGCACAGGCCAGATGTCATTGTCTCGGCACAGGCCAGATGTCATTGTCTCGGCACAGGCCAGATGTCATTGTCTCGGCACAGGCCAGATGTCATTGTCTCGGCACAGGCCAGATGTCATTGTCTCGGCACTGGTCAGATGTCATTGTCTCGGCACTGGTCAGATGTCATTGTCTCGGCACTGGTCAGATGTCATTGTCTCGGCACTGGCCAGATGACATTGTCTCGGCACTGGCCAGGTACCAGTTGTCTCGGCACTGGCCAGATGCCAATTTGGACAAGCCAAGGCAATATAGTCGGACAGAATGAGGCTTTACACCTGTGACAAAAGTCCGTGGACAAATCTAGCAATTTCCAGTAAGCTGGAATCTCTCACAGCGGATCGACCTTCTTTCTACCATTAAAGTTGAGGTGCTTCACCCTGTGTCTTTCAACTCAACTTACCCAACTCCAGTAATTCGTTCTTGATTCTTCTTGTAAAGGACACTTGAGACTCGTGAATCTGGTAAGTTATTAGCATCCAATTAGTTAGAAAAATGAGGATCATTAATAACTAAAAAAAAAAGGCACAATACCGTGACTGGAACGATACACAAATGACCCGGACATAGATCGAAATGTCGTCGTAAGCTCCTCTCTTCTAATTCCGGGTTATTTGTGCAATAAGGATCCCTCGAGTTCCTCTTAATGAGAAGTGAGACGCATGTGCAATAGTTGGGTAGCTTTATTCTTGTAACCTTTCGTCTATTCAGTAGTCGTCTTCAGTCAAATACAGAGTAACAGACACACAGCTGTTGTCTCTTAGCAATCTCTCGGTATTTTTATACCATTATCAAGACGGAGAGGGAATAGCAGGGTAAATGAGAAAAAATAGAAGGAAGGAAGAGGAAAAGGGAAGAGAGAAGGTAAACAGAAAGGAGTTTAATAAGTGTTATCGATGACTTAATTATATTTGTTATTATTGTAGTTAGGATGCAGTTAGGTTAGGTAAAGATCGTCAGGAAACAGGATGTTTCCTGACGCGGGTCTTAGATGATCACCCGCCTTTGGAGCTTTGGTCATCTGACCGAGGCCTTCCGCTGGCTTACCAGTCTACCCCTTTTAAAAATTCTGGTCATATATAACCATGTTTTTTTTATTGGTAATAGGAGGATGCAGTTGTTTAAACAACCACCACAGCTACTGACGGCTGTTGGTCGTAGTGATACTCCTCCTGATGTTCAGATTTTCGTAAACCTGCCCACTAGGGGCAATCTTATTGGTCTAAACTCGTATGTAAACACCGGTGCAAACCTGGCTACGTACCCTTGCTTGGGTACGAAGTGACAATTTTGCGAAATTAAAAAAATATTAGACTTTTGAAGGAGATGGCACGGAATTTGGTGGTCTTTGGGTGGGTTAGTTAAACACCTGTTAGTCCAAACAGGTGTTTAACTAACCCACGGAATGGTTTGGGATTGAACCCACTGACACCCAGGATGCCACCCACACCAGTCCACTGACACACAGGATGCCACCCACACCAGTCCACTGACACACAGGATGCCACCCACACCAGTCCACTGACACCCAGGATGCCACCCACACCAGTCCACTGGCACCCAGGATGCCACCCACACCAGTCCACTGGCACCCAGGATGCCACCCACACCAGTCCACTGGCACCCAGGATGCCACCCACACCAGTCCACTGGCACCCAGGATGCCACCCACACCAGTTCACTGGCACCCAGGATGCCACCCACACCAGTCCACTGGCACCCAGGATGCCACCCACACCAGTCCACTGACACCCAGGATGCCACCCACACCAGTCTACTAATACCCAGGTACCTATTTTTACTGATGAGTGAACATAGACAACCGGTGTAAAGAAACGCTTCCAATGTTTCTACCCTCGCTGGGAATTGAACCTGGACCCTCAGCGTGTGAAGCGAGAGCTTTAGCCACCTGGCCACGGAGCACCACTAAAGGTTGCATTGCATTCCAAAATTTTCGATACGATTCGAGTCATAGGTGTTCCCTGGCCATTAGATAATATTGAAAAGTTAAATTTATATCCAACGACTGGTTTTCTTTATTAGCCACCTGGCCGAGTGGCCAGGTGGCTAAAGGTCTCGCTTCACACTATGATGTCCGGGTTCGATTCCTGGCTAGGTAGAAACATAGGCGTATTTCTTTACACCGGTTGTCTATGTTCACCCATCAGTATAATGGGTACCTGGGTGTTTAGTGGACTGGTGTGGGTCATATCCTGCGTGTTAGTGGACTGGTGTGGGTCATATCCTGGGTGTTAGTGGACTGGTGTGGGTCACATGCTGGTGTTAGTGGACTGGGTGGGTCGCATCCTGGGTGTCAGTGGACTGGTGTGGGTCGTATCCTGGTGTTAGTGGACTGGTGTGGGTCGTATCCTGGGTGTTAGTGGACTGGTGTGGGTCATATCCTGTGTGTTAGTGGACTGGTGTGGGTCGCATCCTGGTGTTAGTGGACTGGTGGTGGTCGCATCCTGGGTGTTAGTGGACTGGGTGGGTCGCATCCTGGGTGTTAGTGGACTGGTGTGGGTCGCATCCTGGGTGTTAGTGGACTGGTGTGGGTCATATCCTGCGTGTTAGTGGACTGGTGTGGGTCGCATCCTGGTGTCAGTGGACTGGTGTGGGTCACATCCTGGGTGTCAGTGGACTGGTGTGGGTCACATCCTGGGTGTCAGTGGACTGGTGTGGGTCGCATCCTGGGTGTCAGTGGACTGGTGTGGGTGGCATCCTGGGTGTTAGTGGACTGGTGTGGGTCGCATCCTGGGTGTTAGTGGACTGGTGTGGGTGGCATCCTGGGTGTTAGTGGACTGGTGTGGGTGGCATCCTGGGTGTTAGTGGACTGGTGTGGGTGGCATCCTGGGTGTTAGTGGACTGATGTGGGTCACATCTTGGGTGTTAGTGGACTGGTGTGGGTCATATCCTGGTGTTAGTGGACTGATGTGGGTCACATCTTGGGTGTTAGTGGACTGGTGTGGGTCATATCCTGGGTGTTAGTGGACTGATGTGGGTCACATCTTGGGTGTTAGTGGACTGGTGTGGGTCATATCCTGGGTGTTAGTGGACTGATGTGGGTCACATCCTGGGTGTTAGTGGACTGTTTGTGGGTCACATCCTGGGTGTTAGTGGACTGATGTGGGTCACATCTTGGGACAAAACTGACCTAATTTGCAGGAAATGCCCAGCATAACAAATCATTGATGTCAGCTATGGTCTGTATACCTTGTATACCTTGTACACGTACTGGTATACAGTATTAGTCTGCATCGCTAATATACTAGTATCCCCAATAAAACACTCTTATTCCCCCACCCAATTATCAAAGGATACTTTACCAATATCCCCTACTTTTATTTTATACCCTGGTATATCCATATGGATACCACCTCCAGTGAAAGAAGGGACAGTTTAATGTTTATTATGTACCCCATACCCATCCTGTGGGCGGTAGTCACCACATACCCATCCTGTGGGCGGTAGTCACCACATACCCATCCTGTGGGCGGTAGTCACCACATACCCATCCTGTGGGCGGTAGTCACCACATACCCATCCTGTGGGCGGTAGTCACCACATACCCATCCTGTGGGCGGTAGTCACCACATACCCATCCTGTGGGCGGTAGTCACCACATATCCATCCTGTGGGCGGTTTGTCACCACATACCCATCCTGTGGGCGGTAGTCACCACATACCCATCCTGTGGGCGGTAGTCACCACATACCCATCCTGTGGGCGGTAGTCACCACATACCCATCCTGTGGGCGGTAGTCACCACATACCCATCCTGTGGGCGGTAGTCACCACATACCCATCCTGTGGGCGGTAGTCACCACATACCCATCCTGTGAGCGGTAGTCACCACATACCCATCCTGTGGGCGGTAGTCACCACATACCCATCCTGTGGGCGGTAGTCACCACATACCCATCCTGTGGGCGGTAGTCACCACATACCCATCCTGTGGGCGGTAAATCACCACATACCCATCCTGTGGGCGGTAGTCAACCACATACCCATCCTGTGGGCGGTAGTCACCACATACCCATCCTGTGGCGGTAGTCACCACATACCCATCCTGTGGGCGGTAGTCACCACATACCCATCCTGTGGGCGGTAGTCACCACATACCCATCCTGTGGGCGGTAGTCACCACATACCCATCCTGTGGGCGGTAGTCACCACATACCCATCCTGTGGGCGGTAGTCACCACATACCCATCCTGTGGGCGGTAGTCACCACATACCCATCCTGTGGGCGGTTTCACCACATACCCATCCTGTGGGCGGTAGTCACCACATACCCATCCTGTGGGCGGTAGTCACCACATACCCATCCTGTGGGCGGTAGTCACCAACATACCCATCCTTTGGGCGGTAGTCACCACATACCCATCCTGTGGGCGGTAGTCACCACATACCCATCCTGTGGGCGTAGTCACCACATACCCATCCTGTGGGCGGTAGTCACCCACATACCCATCCTGTGGGCGGTTAGTCACCACATACCCATCCTGTGGGCGGTAGTCACCACATACCCATCCTGTGGGCGGTAGTCACCACATACCCATCCTGTGGGCGGTAGTCACCACATACCCATCCTGTGGGCGGTAGTCACCACATACCCATCCTGTGGGCGGTAGTCACCACATACCCATCCTGTGGGCGTAGTCACCACATACCCATCCTGTGGGCGGTAGTCACCACATACCCATCCTGTGGGCGGTAGTCAAAAGATACAGAGGTACATAATGGGTCCAGGGACTGTACCCCAAAGTTGTGATAACTGAGGAAGTTACAAAGGTAATGAGAAGGGATACCCCTACCTCTGACAAGAAAAAAAATAGCTACGTTGAAAAAAATAATAATAGCGAATTTCTCCTGGGAGGTATTTCAGTTTTTTCTTCCCATACCCAAACCCTTCCATACGTGATTTATATTATGTTTTTTCCCTTGGTTTTTAATTTCCATAGTCGTTACCTCGAGATACGAGCTTAATTCAAGAAGGTTTGAGCTTGCTGCCATCTGCAGCTCACAAGACTGCCTTCCCCACGAGCCCCTTTGGGGCGGGGCAGATGGCAAACCAGAGGCCTTGCTTCTCCCTACGAGACCCGTGAGGGCGGGGACTGTGGCTAGGCCTGGGGACACTTGGTCCCAAAGATGAGGCACTTGTGCCTCCTCCCATGGGAGACTTAGGTCTCAGACACTCCCTAAAGAGGGAGCCAAGGCCGGGCCACCACTTGGAAAAGGCCCGGGCCGGGAGAATACCGGCTAATATTTAATAATAAGAGCTTAATTCTTTTCCACAACGTAGTGCGAGTGCCTATACTGAACGAATTTGTTCCCTTAAGGAATAATGGAAGTTAAATTAATCCATTTCAGACCCCAAAAGTACACTTATAGAAGCACTTACATAAATACACTTACATAAACCATACCACGGTCGGATTTGAACCCACGGTCAGAAGTCTCAAAACTCCAGACCGTCATGTTAACGGCTTTGAGGGGACTTTAGATAGAGTTCGTCACTGCCACGCTAGCTGGAGATTCGTCTGTAAAAACTTGCATTTGTAGTCACAGTGGTGGCCTATGCTAACCTTCCTATGGTGTAGAAATGTACCTAGTTGGGTGAATCGTATGTGGCTAGCTGGTCCAGTGGCTAAAGCGACGGTCTGGAGTTTTGAGACTCTATGATCGCGGGTTCAAATCCCGCCCGTGGTATGGTGTGTTTGCAATCGTGTCGTTACGATTTCGCGAGTCATACACTTACATACCTCGTATCCTGAGGTATTTAAATTATCTATTAAGTGGAGTCTTAAGTGGTGTAAAATGTTCTATTGGTGTGTGAAGGAATTAGCGTCTATGGATGAAATTATCATTAAGATAAGATAAGATTTCGTTCGGATTTTTAACCCCGGAGGGTTAGCCACCCAGGATAACCCAAGAAAGTCAGTGCGTCATCGAGGACTGTCTAACTTATTTCCATTGTGGTCCTTAATCTTGTCCCCCAGGATGCCACCCACACCAGTCGACTAACACCCAGGTACCTCTTTGCTGCTAGGTGAACAGGACAACAGGTGTAAGGAAACGTGTCGGAATTTCCACACGCCGGGAATCGAACCCGGGCCCTCCGTGTGTGAAGCGGGAGCTTTAGCCACCAGGCCACCGGGCCCACCATTCTGTACTCAGTTGTGGAGGTCGAGTTATAGCTCCTGGCCCTGCTTCTTCACTGGCCACTTCTGAGTCATTCTTCCTGCTCCGTGAGCTTTATTATACCTCATCTTAGAGCATGTATGGCTCCTGCATCCACTACACATCCATACATCAATGTTCCATCCATCCATTATTGTTGGTCCATCATTATCTCATCTGTCACCGTTTTGTTTTCATCCATGGCAAAATTCATCCATCTGAGGTCACAGCCACAGTCTTGCAAACCACCTATCCTTATCAGATGTTAGTTTTCATCCATAACTGTCATCATCCATGTCCTCACTACATGCATTATCATCCTCATCCATAAAAAGTACTAATCTATCCGTCATTGCCGTCATCTATCACGACCTTATTAATCCCCATCCACCACCATCGTTCATCCAACACTATCCTTATTCATCCATGCATCACATTCCACAGCCACTACCGTCATCCCATCACGACGTTTATAAATCCCCATCCACTCAATCGCCACCATCGTTCATCCAACACTAACCTTAGTCATCCATGCAACACATACCACAGTCACTGCCGTCATCCATCACGACCTTTATCCATCCCCATCCTCCCAACCGCCACCATCGTTCATCCAACACTATCCTTATTCATCCATGCAACACATACCATAGTCACTGCCGTCATCCATCACGACCTTTATCCGTAGTCATCCATTACAACACATACCATCAATCACTGCAGTCATCCATCACGACCTTTATCCATCCTCATCCACTCAATCGCCACCATCGATCATCCAACACTATCCTTATTCATCCATGCAACACATACCATAGTCACTGCCGTCATCCATCACGACCTTTATCCTTAGTCATCCATACAACACATACCACAGTCACTGCCGTCATCCATCACGACCTTTATCCTTAGTCATCCATACAACACATACCAAAAATCACTGCAGTCATCCATCACGACCTTTAAACCATCCCCATCCACATCATTCGCCACCATCGTTCATCCAACACTATCCTTAGTCATCCATACAACACATACCACAGTCACTGCAGTCATCCATCACGACCTTTATCCGTAGTCATCCATACAACACATACCACAATCACTGCAGTCATCCATCACGACCTTTATCCGTAGTCATCCATACAACACATACCACAATCACTGCAGTCATCCATCACGACCTTTATCCATCCCCATCCACTCAATCGCCACCATCGTTCATCCAACACATATCCTTAGTCATCCATGCAACACATACCACAGTCTGCCGTCATCCGCATTTCCTGCCTCACCATCGCATTAAACAGAATCACGAGCTACAGAAGGCTGGACAACAGGAGCCGAGCGTCACATCCTGTTAACCCGGATAATTCTGTTGATGGGTGGGGAAGCAAACAGATAACAGATGTATGACTAGTGGAATACTGTTATACCAGTAACAGTGCTAACAATAACACGAACACAATAACATAAGTATAACATAACATAAGTATAACATAAGTATAACATAATCGTAAAACGATACGTACATAATGACTCTGTGTATACAATGAGTTACTCATACAGTGATTCTGATGTAATGATACCCGTCACAATAGACAGACTCGATTTCTAATTATTTTCAGAATATGAATTCAATTTTTATACTTAAATGATTTAGGTTTCGGGGAGACATCTTGTGTACTCGCTGGTCGCTCAACCCTCCTTACTGAGTTAACCTGGATGGTTAACCTTCCCTATCCTGGGTTATCATGGGTGGGTAACCTTCCCTATCCTGGGTTATTATGGGTGGGTAACCTTCCCTATCCTGGGTTATCATGGGTGGGTAACCTTCCCTATCCTGGGTTATCATGGGTGGGTAACCTTCCCTATCCTGGGTTATTATGGGTGGGTAACCTTCCCTATCCTGGGTTATTATTGGTGGGTAACCTTCCCTATCCTGGGTTATCATGGGTGGGTAACCTTCCCTATCCTGGGTTATCATGGGTGGCTAACCTTCCCTATCCTGGGTTATTATTGGTGGGTAACCTTCCCTATCCTGGGTTATCATGGGTGGGTAACCTTCCCTATCCTGGGTTATCATGGGTGGCAAACCTTCCCTATCCTGGGTTATTATGGGTGGGTAACCTTCCCTATCCTGGGTTATTATGGGTGGGTAACCTTCCCTATCCTGGGTTATTATTGGTGGGTAACCTTCCCTATCCTGGGTTATCATGGGTGGGTAACCTTCCCTATCCTGGGTTATCATGGGTGGCTAACCTTCCCTATCCTGGGTTATCATGGGTGGCTAACCTTCCCTATCCTGGGTTATCATGGGTGGTTAACCTTCCCTATCCTGGGTTATTATGGGTGGGTAACCTTCCCTATCCTGGGTTATGGGTGGCTAACCTTCCCTATCCTGGGTTATCATGGGTGGGTAACCTTCCCTATCCTGGGTTATCATGGGTGGTTAACCTTCCCTATCCTGGGTTATGGGTGGTTAACCTTCCCTATCCTGGGTTATCATGGGTGGGTAACCTTCCCTATCCTGGGTTATGGGTGGGCAACCTTCCCTATCCTTGGTTATCAGGGGGTGGATAACCTTCCCTATCCTGGGTTATCATGGGTGGCTAACCTTCCCTATCCTGGGTTATGGGTGGCTAACCTTCCCTATCCTGTGTTATGGGTGGCTAACCTTCCCTATCCTGGGTTATCATGGGTGGCTAACCTTCCCTATCCTGGGTTATCATGGGTGGCTAACCTTCCCTATCCTGGGTTATCATGGGTGGGTAACCTTCCCTATCCTGGGTTATGGGTGGCTAACCTTCCCTATCCTGGGTTATGGGTGCCTAACCTTCCCTATCCTGGGTTATCATGGGTGGGTAACCTTCCCTATCCTGGGTTATCATGGGTGGGTAACCTTCCCTATCCTGGGTTATGGGTGGGTAACCTTCCCTATCCTGGGTTATGGGTGCCTAACCTTCCCTATCCTGGGTTATCATGGGTTCGTAACCTTCCCTATCCTGGGTTATCATGGGTGGGTAACCTTCCCTATCCGGTTTTATGGGTGGCTAACATTCCCTATCCTGGGTTATGGGTGCCTCACCTTCCCTATTCTGGGTTATCATGGGTGGCTAACCTTCCGTATCCTGGGTTATCATGGGTGGTTAACCTTCCCTATCGTGGGTTATCATTAGTGGGTAACCTTCCCTATCCTGGGTTATCATGGGTAGGTAACCTTCCCTATTCAGGGTTATGGGTGGCTAACCTTCCCTATCCTGGGTTATGGGTGGCTAACCTTCCCTATCCTGGGTTATGGGCGGGTAACCTTCCCTATCCTGGGTTATCATGGGTGGGTAACCTTCCCTATCCTGGGTTATGGGTGGGTAACCTTCCCTATCCTTGGTTATCAGGGGGTGGATAACCTTCCCTATTCAGGGTTATGGGAGGCTAACCTTCCCTATCCTGGGTTATGGGTGGCTAACCTTCCCTATCCTGGGTTATGGGTGGCTAACCTTCCCTATCCTGGGTTATCATGGGTGGTTAACCTTCCCTATCCTGGGTTATCATGGGTGGTTAACCTTCCCTATCCTGGGTTATCATGGGTTGGTAACCTTCCCTATCCTGGGTTATCATGGGTGGGTAACCTTCCCTATCCTGGGTTATCATGGGTGGGTAACCTTCCCTATCCTGGGTTATGGGTGGGTAACCTTCCCTATCCTGGGTTATTATGGGTGGGTAACCTTCCCTATCTGGTTATTATTGGTGGGTAACCTTCCCTATCCTGGGTTATCATGGGTGGGTAACTTCCCTATCCTGGGTTATCATGGGTGGGTAACCTTCCCTATCCTGGTTATCATGGTGGGTAACCTTCCTATCCTGGGTTATCATGGTGGGTAACCTTCCCTATCCTGGGTTATCATGGGTGGGTAACCTTCCCTATCCTGGGTTATCATGGGTGGGTAACCTTCCCTATCCTGGGTTATCATGGGTGGTTAACCTTCCCTGTCCTGGGTTATGGGTGGGTAACCTTCCTATCCTGGGTTATCATGGGTGGGTAACCTTCCTATCCTGGGTTATCATGGGTGGGTAACCTTCCCTATCCTGGGTTATCATGGGTGGGTAACCTTCCCTATCCTGGGTTATGGGTGGGTAACCTTCCCTATCCTGGGTTATGGGTGGGTAACCTTCCCTATCCTGGGTTATGGGTGGGTAACCTTCCCTATCCTGGTTATGGGTGGGTAACCTTCCCTATCCTTGGTTATCAGGGGTGGATAACCTTCCCTATCCTGGGTTATCATGGGTGGCTAACCTTCCCTATCCTGGGTTATGGGTGGCTAACCTTCCCTATCCTGGGTTATGGGTGGGTAACCTTCCCTATCCTGGGTTATCATGGTGGCTAACCTTCCCTATCCTGGGTTATCATGGGTGGCTAACCTTCCCTATCCTGGGTTATCATGGGTGGCTAACCTTCCTATCCTGGGTTATCATGGGTGGCTAACCTTCCCTATCCTGGGTTATCATGGGTGGCTAACCTTCCCTATCCTTGGTTATCATGGGTGGGTAACCTTCCCTATCCTGGGTTATCATGGGTGGGTAACTTCCCTATCCTGGGTTATCATGGGTGGGTAACCTTCCCTATCCTGTTTTATGGGTGGCTAACCTTCCCTATCCTGGGTTATGGGTGCCTCACCTTCCCTATCCTGGGTTATCATGGGTGGCTAACCTTCCGTATCCTGGTTATCATGGGTGGTTAACCTTCCCTATCCTGGGTTATCATGGTGGTTAACTTCCCTATCCTGGGTTATCATGGGTGGGTAACCTTCCCTATCCTGGGTTATCATGGGTGGGTAACCTTCCCTACCCCAGGTTATCATGGGTGGCTAACCCTCCCCACCCCAGGTTATCATGGGTGGCTAACCCTCCCCACCCCAGGTTATCATGGGTGGCTAACCCTCCCCACCCCAGGTTATCATGGGTGGCTAACCTCCCCACCCTAGGTTATCATGGGTGGCTAACCCTCCCCACCCCGGGTTATCATGGGTGGCTAACCCTCCCCACCCCAGGTTATCATGGGTGCTAACCCTCCCCACCCCAGGTTATCATGGGTGGCTAAACCCTCCCCACCCCGGGTTATCATGGGTGGCTAACCCTCCCCACCCCGGGATATCATGGGTGGCTAACTCTCCCACCCCGGGTTATCATGGGTGGCTAACACTCCCCACCCGCGGTTATCATGGGTGGCTAACCCTCCCCACCCCGGGTTATCATGGGTGGCTAACCCTCCCCACCCCCGGGTTATCATGGGTGGCTAACCCTTCCACCCCGGGTTATCATGGGTGGCTAACCCTCCCCACCCCGGGTTATCATGGGGGGCTAACCCTCCCCACCCCGGGTTATCATGGTGGCTAACCCTCCCCCCCCCGGGTTATCATGGGTGGCTAACCCTCCCCACCCCAGGTTATCATGGGTGGCTAACCCTCCCCACCCCGGGTTATCATGGGTGGCTAACCCTCCCCACCCCGGGATATCATGGGTGGCTAACTCTCCCCACCCCGGGTTATCATGGGTGGCTAACACTCCCCACCCCGGGTTATCATGGGTGGCTAACCCTCCCCACCCCGGGTATCATGGGTGGCTAACCCTCCCCACCCCGGGTTATCATGGGTGGCTAACCCTTCCCACCCCGGTTTATCATGGGTGGCTAACCCTGATGACCTCTCTTCAGCTACTGCTTGTACATTAGTTTCTGTGGTAGACTGAAGTATGCCTGATTGCGCTCCTAGAACTTCTCGGAAATATACTCGTCTGTATTATTTGACATTAGAATAATAAGCCATTAAATTAGCCCAGCCGTAACCTAGGTGCCATTGTCATAGGCACTGGCCAGATGTCAATTGTCTCGGCACTGGCCAGATGTCATAGTCTCTGGCACTGGCCAGATGTCATTGTCTCGGCAACTGACCAGATGTCATTGTCTCGGCAGAGGCCAGATGCCACAATTTGCCTCGGCACAGGCCATATGTCATTGTCTCGGCACAGCCAGTATGTCTTTGTCTCGGCACTGGCCAGGTGCCATTTAGTCTCGGCACAGCCGATGTTCCATCCATCGTCGTCGGCAACTGGTCAGGTGGCCATTGTCTGGCACTGGTCAGGTGCCAATGTCTCGGCCACAGGCCAGATTCATTGTCTCGGCACAGGCCAGATGTCATTGTCTCGGCACAGGGCTCAGATGTCAAATTGTCTCGGCACAGGCCAGATTCATTGTCTCGGCACAGGCCAGATGTCATTGTCACGGCACAAGGCCAATATGTCATTGTCTCGGCACAGGCCAGATGTCATTGTCCCTCGCTCGGCACAGGCCAGATGTCATTGTCTCGGCACAGGCCAGATGTCATTTTAGTCTTCGGCACAGGCCAGATGTCATTGTCTCGCACCCAGGGGCAGTATGTCATTGTCTCGCACAGGCCAGATGTCATTGTCTCGGCACTGTCAGATGTCATTGTCTCGGCACTGGTCAGATGTCATTGTCTCCGGTAAGCAACTGTCAGATGTCATTGTCTCGGCACTGGCCAGATGACATTGTCTCGGCACTGGCCAGGTAACCATTGTCTCGGGCACTGGCCAGATGCCAATTTGACTAGCCAAGGCAATATAGTCGGACAGAATGAGGCTTTACACCTGTGACAAAAGGTCCCGTGACAAATCTAGGCAATTTCCATTAAGCTGGAATCTCTCACAGCGGATCGAACCTTCGTTCTACTCATTAAAGTTGAGGTGCTTCACCCTGTGCCTTTCAACTTCAACTTAACCCAACTCCAGTAATTCGTTCTTGATTCTTCTTGTAAAGGAACTTGAAGCTCGTGAATCTGGTAAGTTATTACCCCCCCCTGTCATCCTATTTTGTTAGAACAATGAGATCATAATAACTAAAAAAAACGCACAAAACCGTGACTGGAACGATACACAAATGACCCGGACAGGGGGGGGGTTATCGAAATGTCGTCTTAAGCTCCTCTCTCTAATTCGTGTTATTTGTGCAATAAGGATCCCTCGAATTCAAGTAAATAAACGCCTCTTAATGAGAAGTGAGACGCAATGTGCAATAAGTTGGGTAGGCTTTATTCTTGTAACCTTTCGGGGGGGGGGGGGGGGGGGCTATTCAGTAAGTCGTCTTCAGTCAAATACAGAGTAACAGACACACACTGTGTCGTCATAGCAATCTCTCGGTATTTTTATACCATTATCAAGACGGAGAGGGAATAGCAGGGTAAATGAGAAAAAAATAGAAGGAAGGAGAGAGGAAAAGGGGAAGAGAGAAGGTAAACAGAAAGGAGTTTAATAAGTGTTATCGATTACTTATTATAATTTGTTATTATTGTAAGGTTAGGATGCAGTTAGGTTAGTAAAGAATCGTCAGAAACAGGATGTTTCCTGACGCGGGTCTTAGATGGATCACCCGCCTTTGGAGCTTTGGTCATCTGACCATGCCTTCCGCTGCTTACCAGTCTACCCCTTTTAAAAATGCGTGGTCATATATAACCATGTTTTTTTTTATTGGTAATAGGAGATGCAGTTGTTTAAACAACCACCACAGCTACTGACGGCTGTTGGTCTATGATACTCCTCCTGATGTTCAGATTTTCGTAAACCTGCCCCTAGGGGCAATCTTATGGTTCCTAAACTCAGTATGTAAACACGCGGTGCAAACCTGGCTACGTACCCTTGCTTGGGAACGAAGTGACATTTTAGCGAATAAAAAAATATTAGACTTTGAAGTGAGATGGCACGGAATTTGGTGTCTTTGGTGGGGTAGAGTTAAACAACCTGTTAGTCAAACAGTGTGTTTAACTAACCCATCGGAATGGTTGGGATTGAACCCACTGACACCCAGGATGCCACCCACACCAGTCCACTGACACACAGGATGCCACCGCAGCAAGGCCAGTCCACTGACAACTAGGATGCCACCCACACGACAAGTCCACTTGACACCCAGGATGCCACCTCACACCAGTCCACTGGCACCCAGATGCCACACCACACCCCAGTCCACTGGCAACCCCAGGATGCCACCACAAATAAGAGGCCAAGTCCACTGCACCCAGGATGCCACCCACACCAGTCCACTGGCACCCAGATGCCACCCACACCAGTTCACTGTCACCCAGGATGCCACCCACTACCAGTCCACTGGCCACCCAGGATGCCAAACCCACACCAGTCCACTGAACACCCATGATGCCACCCAACACCAGTCTACTAATACCCAGGTACCTATTTAACTGATTACGGTGAACATAGACAACCGTGTAAAGAACGCTTCCAATGTTTCTACATCTACTACCCTCCTGGGATTGAACCCTGGACCCTACGTGTGAAGCGAGAGCTTTAGCCACCTGGCGCGACGGAGCCCCACTAAATGTTGCATTGCATTCCAAATTTCGATACGATTCGAGTCTTAGGTGTTTCCCTACACACACACACACACAGATATATTGAAAAGTTAAATTATATCCAACGACTGGTTTTCTAACTCTAATTAGCAACCTGGCCGAGTGCCAGGTGGCTAAAGTCTCGCTTCACACTATGATGTCCGGGTTCGATTCCTGCTAGGTAAGAAACATAGGCTATTTCTTTACACCGTTTGTCTATGTTTCAGTTCACACGGCCATCAGTATAATGGGTACCTGGGTGTTAGTGGACTGTTGTGGGGTCAGATCCTGCGTGTTAGTGGACTGGTGTGGTCCTATCCTGGGTGTTAGTGGAGCTGTGTGGGTCACATGCTGGGTGTTAGTGGACTGGTGTGGTGTCGCATCCTGGTGTCAGTGGACCTGGTGTGGGTCGATCCTGGTGTTAGTGGACGGGTGGGTCGTATCCTGGGTGTTAGTGGACTGGTGTGGGTCATATTCCTGGTTGTTATGGACTGGGTGGTCCGCATCCTGGTGTTAGTGGACTGGTGTGGTCGCATCCTGGGTGTTATGGACTGGTGGGTCGCATCCTGGGTGTTAGTGGACTGTGTGGTCCGCATCCTGGGTGTTAGTGGACTGTGGGGTCAATCCTGCGTGTTAGTGGACTGGTGTGGGTCGCATCCTGGTGTCAGTGGACTGTGTGGGTCACATCCTGGTGTCATGGACTGGTGTGGGTCCACATCCTGGGTGTCAGTGGACTGGTGTGGTCCATCCTGGGTGTCAGTTGGACTGGTGTGGTGGCATCCTGGGTGTTAGTGGACTGGTGTGGGTCGCATCCTGGGTGTTTGGGGAGTGGACTGGTGTGGGTGGCATCCTGGGTGTTAGTGGACTGGTGTGGGTGGCATCCTGGGTGTTAGTGGACTGGATGGGTGGCATCCTGGGTGTTAGTGGACTGATGTGGGTCACATCTTGGGTGTTAGTGGACTGGTGTGGGTCATATCCCTTGGGTGTTTAGTGGACTGATGTGGGTCACATCTTGGGTGTTAGTGGACTGGTGTGGTCATATCCTTGGTGTTTAGTGACTGATGTGGGTCACATCTTGGGTGTTAGTGACTGGTGTGGGTCATATCCTGGGTGTGTAGTGGACTGATGTGGGTCACATCCTGGGTGTTAGTGGACTGATGTGGGTCACTCCTGTTGTTAGTGACTGATGTTGGGTCACATCTTTGGACAAAACTGACCTAATTTGCAAAGGAAATGCCACGGGAAAAAGAAAACATAACAAATCCATTGATGTCGCTATGGTCTGTATACCCTTGTATACCTTGTACACGTACTGGTCTAGGGCAGATAATTAGTCTGGCATCGCATAAGTATACTAGTAAGCGGCCCAATAAAACACTCTATGGGTTTATCCCGGCCACCCAATTATGCAAAGGAATGGTTAACCAATATCCCCTACTTTTATTTTATACCCAGGTATATCCATATGGATACCACCGTCCAGTGAAAGAAGGGACAGTTTAATGTTTTATTATGTACCCCCATACCCATCCTGTAGGCGGTAGCACACACATACCCATCCTGTGGGCGGTAGTCACCACAGAACCCATCCTGTGGTCGGTAGTCAACCACATACCCATCCTGTGGGGCGGTAGTCACCACATACCATCCTGTGGGCGGTAGTCACCACAATACCCATCCTGTGGGCGGTATCACCACATACCCATCCTGTGGGCGGTAGTCACCACATATCCTCCTGTGGCGGTTAGTCACCACATACCCCATGCCCAATCCCTGTGGGCGTAGTCACCACATACCCATCCTGTGGGCGGTAGTCACCACATACCC
This sequence comes from Cherax quadricarinatus, assembly GCF_026875155.1. Classification (NCBI taxonomy): domain Eukaryota; kingdom Metazoa; phylum Arthropoda; class Malacostraca; order Decapoda; family Parastacidae; genus Cherax; species Cherax quadricarinatus. The sequence continues at coordinate 22,766 of NW_026464907.1, forward strand.
ATCCTTGGGCGGTAGTCACCAGCATACCCATCCTGTGGCGGTAGTCACCACATACCCATCCTGTGGCCGTAGTCACCAACATACCCCTCCCTGTGGGCGGGTAGTCACACCACATACCCATCCTGTGAGCGGTAGTTCACCACATACCGCAGTCCTGGGGCGGTATGTACCACATACCCAACTGTGGCGGTAGTCACCACATACCGCATCCTGTGGGGCGGTAGTCACGCACATACCCATCCTGTGGGCGGAAGTCACTACCACATACCCACTCCAATCCTGTGGGCCGGTAGTCAACCACATACCCATCTGTGGGGCGGTAGTCACCACCATCCGCATCCTGTGGCGGTAGTCACCACCACATACCCATCCTTGTGGGCGGTATCACCACATACGCCATCCCTGTGGGCGGTAGTCATACCACAACCCATTGCCTGTGGGCGGTAGTGACACCACATACCCCATCCTGTGGGCGGTAGTCACCACATACCATCCTGTGGGCGGTAGTCCCACATACCCATCCTGTGGGCGGTAGTCCACCACAATTACCCATCCTGTGGGGCGGTATCACCACATACCCATCCTGTGGGCGGTAGTCACCACATACCCATCCTGTGGGCGGTAGACACCACCATACCCATCCTGTGGCGGTAGTCACCAAATACGCCATCCCTGTGGGCGGTAGTCAGCCATTAAATCATACCCATCCTTTGGGCGGTAGTCACTGACATTACCCATCCTGTGGGCGGTAGTCACCACATACTCATAACCCATCCTGTGGGTGGCGTAGTCACCACATACCCATTCCTGTGGGCGGTATCACCACATACCCATCCTGTTGGGCTTAGTCACCACATACCATCCTGTGGGCGGTAGTCACCACATACCCATCCTGGTGGGCGTAGGTCACCACATACCATCCTGTGGGCCGGTAGTCACCTCATACCCATGCCTGTGGGCGTAGTCACCACATACCCATCCTGTGGGCGGTAGTCACCACATACCCATCCTGTGGCGTAGTCACCACATACCCATGCCTTGGGCGTAGTCACCACATACCCATCTGTGGGCGGTAGTCAAAAGAGAGCAGAGGTACATAATGGGTCCAGGAACTGTACCCCAAAGTTGTGATAACTGAGGAAGTTAACAAAGGTAATGAGAAGGGATACCCTACCTCTGACAAAAAAAAAATAGCTACGTTGAAAATAATAAATAGCGATTTTCAACTCACTGAGTATTTCAGTATTCTTCTTTTCTCCCATACAACCATTCCATACGTGATTTATATGGTTTTTTCCTGGTTTAAATTTTTGGGGGGTTTTTTTTTACATAGTCGTATACCTCGAGATACAGCTTAATTCAAGAAGGTTTGGCTTGGCTGTCCATCTGCAGCTCACAATACTGCCTTCCCCACGAGCCCCTTTGGGGCTGGGCAGATGGCAAACCAGAGCCTTGCTTCTTTCTCCCTACGAGACTCCGTGAGGGCGGGGTACTGTGGCTAGGCCGGGGACACTTGGTCCCAAAGATGAGGCACTTGTGCCTCCTCCCATGGGAGACTTAGGTCTCAGACAACTCCCTAAAGAGGGAGCCAAGCCGGGCCACCCTTGGAAAAGGCCCGGGCCGGGAGAATACCGGCTAAAATATTAATAATAAGATCTTAATTCATTTCCAGTGGGGGCAACGTATGCAGTGCCTATACTGAACGAATTTGTTCCTAAGTGATTTATGAAGTGAAATTAATCCATTTCAGAACTCCCAAAAGTACACTTATAGAAGCACTACATAAATACACTTAAAATAAACCAGAACCACGGTCGGATTTGAACCCACGGTCAGAAGTCTCAAAACTCCAGACCGTCATGTTAACGGCTTTGAGGGAACTATAGATAGAGTTCGTCACTGCCACGCTAGCTGGAGATTCGTCTGTAAAAACTTGCATTTGTAGTCACAGTGTGGCCAATGCTATACCTTCCTATTGTTGTAGAAATGTACCTAGTTGTTGAAATCGGGTATGTGTCTAGCTGTCCAGCTGGCTAAAGCGACGGTCTGGATTTTGAGACTCTATGATCGCGGTCAAATCCCTCCCGTGGTATGGTGTGTTTGCAATCGTGTCGTTACGATTTCGCGAGTCATAACGTTACAATACCCTCTATCTCTGAGGGTATTTAAATTATCTATTAAGTGGAGTCTAAGTGGTGTAAATGTTCTATTGGTGTGGAAGGAATTAGCGTCCTATGGATGAAATTATCATTAAGATAAGATAAGATTCGTTCGGATTTTTAACACCCGTGGGTTAGCCACCCCAGGATAAACCCAAGAAAGTCAGTGCGTCATCGAGTACTGTCTAACTTATTTCCATTGTGTCCCTTAATCTTGTACCCCATGGATGCGCCCCGCCCACCAGTCACTAACACCCAGGACCTCTGTTTGCTGCTAGGTGAACAGGCAACAGGTGATAAGGAAACGTGTCGGAATTTCTTTCCATACGCCGGAGTAACGAACCCGGGCCCTCGTGGTGAACGGGAGCTTTAGCCACCAGGCCACGCGGCACACCATCTGTACGAGCAGTTGTGGAGGTCGAGTATAGCTCCTGCCCTGCTTCTTCACTGGCCCTTCTGAGTCATTCTCTTCGCTGTCTCCGTGAGTTTCTTTATTATACCTCATCTAGAGCATGTATTGGCTCCTGCATCCACTACACATCCATCACATCAATGTTCTCATCCATCCATTATTGTTGGTCCATTCATTATTCTCATCTGTCACCGTTTTTGTTTTCATCCATGGCAAAATTCATCCCTCTGAGGTCACAATTGGCCCAGTCTTGGCAATCCACCATCCTTATCAGATGTTAGTTTCATCCATAACTGTCATCATCCATGTCCTCAACTACCAGTGTCATATCATCCTCATCCATAAACATACTAATCTATCCGTCATTGCCGTCATCTATCACGAACCTTATTAATAATCCCCATCCACGCACCATCGTTCATCCAACACTATCCTTATTCATCCATGCATGACATTCCACAGCCACTATACCGTCATCCCGATAACGACGTTTATAAATCCCCATCCACTCAATTTGCAGCCACCATCGTTCATCCAACACTAACCTAGTCATCCATGCAACACATACCACAGTCCCTGCCGTCATCCATCACGACCTTTATCCATCCTCATTCCCCATCCACCGCTAAAACCGCCACCATCGTTCATCCAACACTACCCTGTATTCATCCATGCAACACATACCATAGTCCATCTGGCCGTCATCCATCACGAACCTTTATCCGTAGTCATCCATACAACACATACCATAATCACTGAGCAGTCATCCATCACGACCTTTATGCCATCCTCATCCACTCAATCGCCACCATCGATCATCCAACACGATCCTTATATCATCCATGCAAACACATACCATAGTCACTGCCGTCATCATCACGACCTTATCCTAGAGTCACCATACAACACATACCACATTCACTGCCGTCATCCACCACGACCCTTTATCCTTTAGTCATCCATACAACACATACCAACAAACACTGCAGTCTTCCATCACGGAACCTTTACCATCCTCTCCCCTTCCACATCTTCGCCACCACGTTCATCCAACACTATCTTAGTCATCCATAAAACACATACCCCGCACAGTCACTGCAGTCACCAGCACGACCTTTATCCGTAGTCATCCATACAACACATACCGACACAATCATCACTGAATCCATCCATCACGACCTTTATCCGTAGTTCATCCAACAACACATACCACATCACTGCAGTGCATCCATAACACGTCCTTGAATCCATCCCCATCCTACTCAATCGCCACCAGTCGTTCATCGCCCAACACTATTCCTTAGACTTCCATGCAACACATACCACAGTCTGCCGTCATCCGCATTTTCCTGCCTCACCCATCGCAATTAAAACAGAATCACGAGCTACAGAAGGCTGGATCAACAGGAGCCGAGCGTCACATCCTGTTAACCGGATAATTCTGTGTGATGGTGGGAAGCAAATCAGATAACAGATGTATGACTAGTGGAATACTGTTATACCAGTAACAGTTGCTAACAATAACACGAACACAATAACATAAGATAACAAAACTAAGTATAACATAAGTATATATACATAATCCGTCAAAACGATACGTACATAATGACTCTGTGGTATACAATGATTACTCATACAGTGATTCTGATGTAATGGATAACCCGTCACTTTACAATAGTACAGACTCGATTTCTTAATTATTTCAGAATATGGAATTCAATTTTGTATCTTAAATGATTTTAGGTTTCGGGAGAATCTTGGTGTACTCGCTGGTCCTCAACTCAACCCTCCTTACTGAGTTAACCTGGATGGTTAACCTTCCCTATACTGGGTTCTCATGGGTTGGTAACCTTCCCCTATCCTGGGTTATATGGGGTGGTTAACCTTACTTCCCTATCCGGGTTATCATGGTGGGTAACCCTCCCTATCCTGGTTATCATGGGAGGGTAACCTTCCCTATCCAGGTTATATGGGTGGGTAACCTTCCCTATCCTGGTATTATCTCGGTGGGTAACTTCCGCTATCCTGGGTTATCATGGGTGGGTAACCTTCCCTAATCCTGGTTATCAGGGGTGGCTAACCTCCCTATCCGGTTATTATTGGTGGGTAAACCTTCCCTATCCTGGGTTATCAATGGTGGGCTAACGCTTCCCTATCCTGGTTATCATGGGTGGCAAACCTTCCCTATCCTGGGTTTATATGGTGGGTAACCTTCCTATCCTGGGTTATTATGGGGTGTAACCTTCCCCCTATCCTGGGTTATTAGCATTGGTGGTTAACCTTCCCTATCCCTTGGTTACATGGGTGGGTAACCTCCCCTACCTGGTTATCATGGGTGGCTACCCTTTCCCTATCCTGGGTTATCATGGTGCTAACCTCCCTAATCCGGTATCATGGGTGGTTAACCTCCCTATCCATTGTTTATTATGGGTGGGTAACCTTCCACAATCCTGGGTTATGGGTGGCTAACCTTCCCTATCCTGGGTTATCATGGGTGGGTAACCTTCCTTCTGTTTATCATGGGTGGTTAACCTTCATACCTTCCCCTATCCTGGGTTATATGGGTGGTTAACCCGTTCCGCTATGCCTGGGTTATCACATGGGTGGGTAACCTTCCCCTATCCTGGGTTATGGGTGGGCAACTCTCCCTATCTGCCTTGAGTTATCAGGGGGTGGATACCTTCCCTATCCGGGTTATAATGGGTGGCTAACCTTCCCTATCCGTAGTAGTTCAAATTGGTTGGCTAACCTTCCTATCCCTTGTTATGGGTGGCTATACCTTACCCTATCCTGGGTTTATCATGGGTGGCTGGAACTCTTCCCGTATCCTGGTTATCATGGTGGCTAACCTTCCCTAGTCCTGGGTGATATCATGGGTGGGTAACCTTCCTATCCTGGTTATGGTGGCTAAACTTCCTATTCCTGGGTTATGGGTGCCTAACCTTCCCTATCCTGGGTTATCACGGGTGGGTAACCTTCTCCTACCCTGGGTTATTCATGGGTGGGTAACCTTTCCATCCCTATCCTGGGTTATGGGTGGGTAACCTTCCCCTATCCTGGGTTATTGGTGCCTAACCTCCCTATCCTGGTTATCATGGGTTCGTAACCTTCCCTAATCCTGGTTATCCATGGGTGGTTAACCTTCCCTATCCGTTTTAAGGGTGGCTAACATTCCCTATCCTGGGTTATGTATGGAGGTGCCTCACCTTCCCTATTCTGGGTTATCATGGTTGCAAACTTCCGTATCCTGGGTTATCATGTGGTTACCTTCCCTATCGTGGTTATTCATAGTGGGTAAACCTTCCAATCCTGGGTTATCAATGGTATGGTACCTTCCGCTATTCAGGGTTATGGGTGGCTGAATCCTTCCTATCCTGGGTTATGGTGGCTAACCTTCTTCGGCGTATCCTTGGTTATGGCGTGTAACCTTCCCAATCCTGGGTTTCATGTGGTGGGTAACCTTCCCTCTAACCTGGGTAATGGTGGTGTAACCTCCCTACTCCTTGGTTATCAGGGGTGGATAACCTTCCCTATTCAGGGTTATGGAGGCTACCTTCCCTATCCTGGTTATGGGTGGCTAACCTTCGCCTAGTGCCTGGTTTATGGGTGGCTAACCTTCCTATCCTGGGTCTTATCATGGGTGGTTAACCATCGCCTATCCGTGGGTTATCATGGGTGGTTAACCTTCCTATCCTGGTGATATCATGGTTGGTAACCTCCCTATCCTGGGTTATCATGGGTGGGTAACCTTCCTATCCTGGTATCATGGGTGGGTAACCTCCCTATCCGGTTATGGGTGGGTAACCTCCCTATCCTGGGTTATTATGGGTGGGCACGGCTTCCTATCTGGTTATTTATTGGGGGTAACCTAGCCCTATCCTGGGTTTATCAAGGGTGGGTAACTACCTTCCTAACCTGGGTTATCACATGGGTGGGTAACCTTCCTATCCTGGTTATCATTGGTGGGTAAACCTTCCTACCTGGGTTATCAAGGTTAGGTAACCTTCCCTATCCTGGTTATCACATGGGTGGGGGTAACTTTCCCTATCCTGGTTATCATGGGTGGGTAACCTTCCCATCCTGGGTTATCATGGGTGGTTAACCGTTCCTGTCCTGGGGTTATGGGTGGGTATACCTTCCTATCCTGGGTTATGCATGGGTGGTAACCTTCCCTATCTGGGTATCATGGGGTGGGTAACCTCCTATCCACTAGTGTGATTAATCTACATGGGTGGTTAACCTTCCTCTATCCTGGGTTATGGGTGGGTATACCTTCCCTATCCTGGGTTATGGGTGGGTAACCTTCCCCTACCTGTTATGGGTGGGTAACCTTCCCTATCCAGGTTATGGGTGGGTAACCTCCCCTATCCTTGTTACAGGGGTGGATAACCTTCCCTAACCTGGGTTATCATGGGTGGCTAACCTTCCCTATCCTGGGTTATGGGTGGCTAACCTTCCCTATCCTGGGTTATTGGGTGGGTAACCTTCCCTATCCTGGGTTAATCATGGTGGCTAACAATCCCATCCTGGGTTATCATGGGTGGCTAACCTGGCCCTATCCCGGGTTATCATGGGTGGCTAACCTTCCCGTATCCTGGGTTATCAATGGTGGCTAACCTTCCGCTATCCTGTGGGTTTTTTATTTTTTTTTTAATCATGGGTGGCTAACCTCCCTATCCTTGGTTAACATGGGTGGGTAACCTTCCCTATCCTGGGTTATCATGGTGGTTAACTTCCCTATCCTGGATATCATGGGTGGGTAACCTTCCCCTATCCTGTTTTATGGGTGCTAACCATCCCTATCCTGGGTTAGTATGTGGTGCAGTCACCTTCCTATCCCTGGGTTATCAGGGTGGCTAACCTTCGTATCCTGGTTATCATGGGGTGGTTAACCCTTCCCTATCCGGGTTATCATGGTTGGTTAACTTCCCTATCCTGGGTCTCAGGTGGGTAACCTTCCCTATCCTGGGTTATCATGGTGGGTAACCTTCCCTATTCATGGTTATGGGTGGCTAACTTCCCATATCCAGGGTTATGGGTGGCTACCTTCCCTATCCTGGGTTATGGGTGGCTAACCTTCCTATCCTTGGTTGATCAAGGGCGGGTAACCTTCCCATCCTGGGTTATCATGGGTGGGTAACCTTCCCTATCCTGGGTTATGGGTGGGTAACCTCCCTAAAAAATCCTTGGTTATCAGGGGTGGATAACCTTCCCTATCCCGGGTTAGTCATGGGTGGCGTAACCTTCCCTATCCTGGGTTATGGTGGCTAACCTTCCCTCTCCTGGGTTATGGGTGGCTAACCTTCCCTATCCTGGGTTATCATGGGTGGCTAACCTTCCCTATCCTGGGTTATCATGGGTGGGTAACCCTTCCCTATCTGGGTTATGGGTGGCTAACTTCCATATCCTGGTTATGGGTCCTAACCTTCCCTATCCACAGGGATATGGGTGGCTAACCTTCTCCCTATCCTGGTTATGGTGGCTTAACCTTCCTAATCCTGGGTTATCATGGGTGGGTAACCTTCCCTGTCCTGGGTAATCATGGTGGGTAACCCTTCCGCTATCCCGGGTTATCATGGGTGGCTAACCTTCCCTATCCTGGGTTATCATGGGTGCTAACCTCCCCACCCCCCCCGGGTTATCATGGGTGGCTAACCCTCCCACACCCCGGTTATCATGGGTGGCTAACCCTCCGCCACCCTCAGGAATCATGGTGGCTAACCCTAACCCTCGCCCACCCCAGGGATATCATGGGTGGCTAACCCTCCCCGACCCCCAGTTATCTGGGTGGCTAACGCCACCCCCACCCCAGTTACCATGGGTGGCTACCCTCCCCCAACCCCAGGTTATCAGGGTGGCCTAACCCTCCCACCCCAGGTTATCATGGGTGGCTGAAAACCCTCCCCACCGCCAGGTTATCATGGTGAGCTAACCAACCCCACCCTAGGGTTATCATGGGTGGCTAACCTCGCCTCCCCACCCCGGGTTTATCATGGTTGGCTAACCCTCCCCACCCCCAGGTTATCATGGGTTTCTAACCCTCCACACACACAGTTATCATGGTGGCTAATAACCTCCCCACCCCGGTTTATCATGGGTGGCTAACCCGTCCCCACCCCCGGGATATCATGGTGGCTAACTCTCCCACCCTCGGGTTATCATGGGAGTGCTAACACACTCCCCACCCGCCGGTTTATCATGGGTGGCTAACCCTCCCCAACCCGGGTTATCATGGGTGGGCTAACCCTCCCACCCGGGTTATCATGGGTTGCTAACCCTATAATCCACCCCGGGTTATCATGGGTGGCTAACCTCCCCACCCCGGGTTATCATGGTGCTAACCCTCCTCCCCCACCCCGGGTTATCATGGGTGGCTAAAGACCCTCCCCACCCCGTGTTATCATGGGTGGCTAACCCTCCCCACTCCCAGGTTATCTGGGTGGCTAACCCTCCCCACCCCGGGTTATCATGGTGGGCTAACCCTACCCCACCACCCCGGGATATCATGGGTGGCCTAACTCTCCAGTTTCTCACCCACCCCCCGGGTTATCATGGGTGGCTAACACTCCCCACCCCGGTTATCATGGGTGGCTACCCTCCACCCCGGTATCATGGGTGGCTAAAAACCACTCCACCACCACCGGTTATCATGGGTGGCTAACCGCTTCCCACCCCGGGTATCATCATGGGTGGCTAACCCTCTCCAGGATTAAGATCCGCAACAAATCACTTCTTAGCCTACAGGAAATACACTTAAGTGGAGTATTGAGTTAAGACACAAAAATCTCATACCTCTACATTGACTTGTAATACGAGAATTAGGGGAGACATGACTGAAGTGTGTAAGTGGAAGACGAGGCATAAATAAGAGGAGACATGACTGAAGTTATAAGTGGTAGATAGCATTAAAAAGGAATAATAATGAGAACAGGAATGGGCTCAAATTGGATAAATTTAGATTTAAGGATATAGGTTTGGGGAGTAGTGTTGGGCAGTGCGCCTGGTGGCAGTGTGTGAGTGAGGGCAGTGTGCCTGGTGGCGATGTGTGAGTGGGGGCATGTGTCTGGTGGCGTGTGTGAGTGGGGGCAGAGGGGCAGTGTGCCCTGGTGGCGTGTGTGAGTGGAGGCAGTGTGCCTGGTGCGTGTTGGTGAGTGGGGCAGTGTGTCTGGTGGCGTTGTGAGTGGGGGCAGTGTGCCTGGTGGCGTGTGTGAGTGGGGGCAGTGTGCCTGGTGGCGTGTGTGAGTGGGGGCAGTGTGCCATGGTGGCGTGTGGTGAGTGGGGCAGTGTGCCTGGTGGCGTGTGGTGAGTGGGGGCAGTGTGCCTGTGGCGGTGTGTGAGTGGGGGCAGTGTGTCTGGTGCGTGTGTGAGTGGGGCAGGTGCCTGGTGGCGTGTGGTGAGTGGGGGGCAGTGTGGCCTGGTGCGTGTGTGAGGGGGGGCAGTGTGCCTGGTGGCGTGTGTGAGTGGGGGGCAGTGTGCCCTGGTGGCGTGTGTGATGGGGGCAGTGTGCCTGGTGGCGTGTGTGAGTGGGGGCAGTGTGCCTGTGGCGTGTGTGAGTGGGGGCATGGCCTGGTGGCGGTGTGTGAGTGGGGCAGTGTGCCTGGTGGCGTGTGTGATGGGGGCAGTGTGCCTGTGGCTGTGTGAGTGGGGGGCAGTGTGCCTGGTGGCCGTGTGTGAGTGGGGGCTGTGTGCCCGGTGGCGTGTGTGAGTGGGGCATGTGCTGGTGGCGTTGTGGTGGTGGGCAGCTGCCTGGTGGCGTGTGTGAGTGGGGGGCAAGTCTGCCCTGGTGGCTGTGAGTGAGTGGGGAAAGTCTGCCTGTGGGCGTGTGTGAGTGGGACAGTCTGCTGGTGGCGAATGAGTCCTACCCGGAGGTCATTCCGGGATCAACGCCCCCGCGCCCGGTCCCACGACAGGCCTCCCGATGGATCAGGCCTGATAAACGAGCTTCCTGTTACTGCTGGCTCGCAGATAGTCCAACGTACGACCACAGCGCGGCTGTTCCGTATCGACTTAGTATTAGTCCTTCTCCCTCTTAAGACAACCAGGGGTCTATTGTAATGCCCCTTATGCATGGTGGGAGCTTTATGAAGCAGTCCTTGGCTTGGGCCCCGGACACTTATGTTTTCTCTTAGGTACCAGTGCCGCCCTGCTTTTCAATGGGTATGTTGCATCATCTGCCAAGTCTTTGCTGTGTAGTGAGTGATTTCTGTGAGCAGGTTAGGAAACAGTCCTCCAGGATCTTTCCAGGTGATAGGTGGGTACAGTCTGTCTAGGTAACGAGGTACCGGGCCGGCGCCTAATTGATGGTTGCAGTTCCTGTCCCGAGCATCCTTCACTGGTCGCTGCTAGATCCTCTCCCTGCTTCATGAGCTTTAATCATCCTCGTCCTTAAGGGAGTGTATGGTTCCTTCCTGCCTCCACTACATCGCTTGCCAGACTATTCCACTTCCAGACAACATGTGAAGAAATATTTCGCTATACATCCTTTTGACTCGTTTTGAGTCTTCAACTTCAATTGTGACCTTGCTTCTGTGTCCCCTCCTGGAAGAAATCATCCTTCTCTGTCCACTTTGTCTAATGCCTCGCAGTATTTTGTAGCATCGTTATCATGTCTCTTCCCCCCCTGAACCCTCCTTTCCTCCAGTGTCGTCAGGGAGGCCGATTTCCCTTAACTGTCTTCGTAGGACATCCCCCTTGACTTTAGAACTAGCACTTGTCGCAACTTTTACACTCGATTTCTTGACGTACTTGACCAGCGTGGGTTCCAAACTGTGCTGCATACTCCAGTATGGGCCTGGACGTGCATGGTGTACAGTATCTTGAACTAAAAAAAACGATTCCTTACTAAGGTATCGTAACGCTATTCTCAGGTTTGCCAGGCGCCGTATGCTGCAGCAGTTATCTGATTGATGTGGCGCCTCCGTGACGTGCTCGATGTTAATGGTCACTAGAAATCTTTCTAATCTTTCTCTCCCAGTGAGGTTTGCAGTCATTGGCCACCTAGACTATACCCTGTCATCCGGTCTTCTTTCTCCTTCCCCGACTTCATGACGTTGCATTCGCAGGGGTAAATTCGAGAATCCAGTTGCGGGACCCAGTGTCCAGTCTGTCCAGGTCTCTTGTAGTCCTGCTGATCCTCATTTGATTTAATTCTCCTCAAGTCATTCACACATATACAAAAAATAGCACTGTCCCTAGTACTGACCCTTGTGGGACACCAGCCTTCCGCTGGCGGGCGAGTGGAGCAGCCTGGCCTGCCTGCCTGTGATGACCTCTCTTCAGCTACTGCTTGTACATTAGTTTCTGTGGTAGACTGAAGTATGCCTGATTGCGCTCCTAGAACTTCTCGGAAATATACTCGTCTGTATTATTTGACATTAGAATAATAAGCCATTAAATTAGCCCAGCCGTAACCTAGGTGCCATTGTCATAGGCACTGGCCAGATGTCAATTGTCTCGGCACTGGCCAGATGTCATAGTCTCTGGCACTGGCCAGATGTCATTGTCTCGGCAACTGACCAGATGTCATTGTCTCGGCAGAGGCCAGATGCCACAATTTGCCTCGGCACAGGCCATATGTCATTGTCTCGGCACAGCCAGTATGTCTTTGTCTCGGCACTGGCCAGGTGCCATTTAGTCTCGGCACAGCCGATGTTCCATCCATCGTCGTCGGCAACTGGTCAGGTGGCCATTGTCTGGCACTGGTCAGGTGCCAATGTCTCGGCCACAGGCCAGATTCATTGTCTCGGCACAGGCCAGATGTCATTGTCTCGGCACAGGGCTCAGATGTCAAATTGTCTCGGCACAGGCCAGATTCATTGTCTCGGCACAGGCCAGATGTCATTGTCACGGCACAAGGCCAATATGTCATTGTCTCGGCACAGGCCAGATGTCATTGTCCCTCGCTCGGCACAGGCCAGATGTCATTGTCTCGGCACAGGCCAGATGTCATTTTAGTCTTCGGCACAGGCCAGATGTCATTGTCTCGCACCCAGGGGCAGTATGTCATTGTCTCGCACAGGCCAGATGTCATTGTCTCGGCACTGTCAGATGTCATTGTCTCGGCACTGGTCAGATGTCATTGTCTCCGGTAAGCAACTGTCAGATGTCATTGTCTCGGCACTGGCCAGATGACATTGTCTCGGCACTGGCCAGGTAACCATTGTCTCGGGCACTGGCCAGATGCCAATTTGACTAGCCAAGGCAATATAGTCGGACAGAATGAGGCTTTACACCTGTGACAAAAGGTCCCGTGACAAATCTAGGCAATTTCCATTAAGCTGGAATCTCTCACAGCGGATCGAACCTTCGTTCTACTCATTAAAGTTGAGGTGCTTCACCCTGTGCCTTTCAACTTCAACTTAACCCAACTCCAGTAATTCGTTCTTGATTCTTCTTGTAAAGGAACTTGAAGCTCGTGAATCTGGTAAGTTATTACCCCCCCCTGTCATCCTATTTTGTTAGAACAATGAGATCATAATAACTAAAAAAAACGCACAAAACCGTGACTGGAACGATACACAAATGACCCGGACAGGGGGGGGGTTATCGAAATGTCGTCTTAAGCTCCTCTCTCTAATTCGTGTTATTTGTGCAATAAGGATCCCTCGAATTCAAGTAAATAAACGCCTCTTAATGAGAAGTGAGACGCAATGTGCAATAAGTTGGGTAGGCTTTATTCTTGTAACCTTTCGGGGGGGGGGGGGGGGGGGCTATTCAGTAAGTCGTCTTCAGTCAAATACAGAGTAACAGACACACACTGTGTCGTCATAGCAATCTCTCGGTATTTTTATACCATTATCAAGACGGAGAGGGAATAGCAGGGTAAATGAGAAAAAAATAGAAGGAAGGAGAGAGGAAAAGGGGAAGAGAGAAGGTAAACAGAAAGGAGTTTAATAAGTGTTATCGATTACTTATTATAATTTGTTATTATTGTAAGGTTAGGATGCAGTTAGGTTAGTAAAGAATCGTCAGAAACAGGATGTTTCCTGACGCGGGTCTTAGATGGATCACCCGCCTTTGGAGCTTTGGTCATCTGACCATGCCTTCCGCTGCTTACCAGTCTACCCCTTTTAAAAATGCGTGGTCATATATAACCATGTTTTTTTTTATTGGTAATAGGAGATGCAGTTGTTTAAACAACCACCACAGCTACTGACGGCTGTTGGTCTATGATACTCCTCCTGATGTTCAGATTTTCGTAAACCTGCCCCTAGGGGCAATCTTATGGTTCCTAAACTCAGTATGTAAACACGCGGTGCAAACCTGGCTACGTACCCTTGCTTGGGAACGAAGTGACATTTTAGCGAATAAAAAAATATTAGACTTTGAAGTGAGATGGCACGGAATTTGGTGTCTTTGGTGGGGTAGAGTTAAACAACCTGTTAGTCAAACAGTGTGTTTAACTAACCCATCGGAATGGTTGGGATTGAACCCACTGACACCCAGGATGCCACCCACACCAGTCCACTGACACACAGGATGCCACCGCAGCAAGGCCAGTCCACTGACAACTAGGATGCCACCCACACGACAAGTCCACTTGACACCCAGGATGCCACCTCACACCAGTCCACTGGCACCCAGATGCCACACCACACCCCAGTCCACTGGCAACCCCAGGATGCCACCACAAATAAGAGGCCAAGTCCACTGCACCCAGGATGCCACCCACACCAGTCCACTGGCACCCAGATGCCACCCACACCAGTTCACTGTCACCCAGGATGCCACCCACTACCAGTCCACTGGCCACCCAGGATGCCAAACCCACACCAGTCCACTGAACACCCATGATGCCACCCAACACCAGTCTACTAATACCCAGGTACCTATTTAACTGATTACGGTGAACATAGACAACCGTGTAAAGAACGCTTCCAATGTTTCTACATCTACTACCCTCCTGGGATTGAACCCTGGACCCTACGTGTGAAGCGAGAGCTTTAGCCACCTGGCGCGACGGAGCCCCACTAAATGTTGCATTGCATTCCAAATTTCGATACGATTCGAGTCTTAGGTGTTTCCCTACACACACACACACACAGATATATTGAAAAGTTAAATTATATCCAACGACTGGTTTTCTAACTCTAATTAGCAACCTGGCCGAGTGCCAGGTGGCTAAAGTCTCGCTTCACACTATGATGTCCGGGTTCGATTCCTGCTAGGTAAGAAACATAGGCTATTTCTTTACACCGTTTGTCTATGTTTCAGTTCACACGGCCATCAGTATAATGGGTACCTGGGTGTTAGTGGACTGTTGTGGGGTCAGATCCTGCGTGTTAGTGGACTGGTGTGGTCCTATCCTGGGTGTTAGTGGAGCTGTGTGGGTCACATGCTGGGTGTTAGTGGACTGGTGTGGTGTCGCATCCTGGTGTCAGTGGACCTGGTGTGGGTCGATCCTGGTGTTAGTGGACGGGTGGGTCGTATCCTGGGTGTTAGTGGACTGGTGTGGGTCATATTCCTGGTTGTTATGGACTGGGTGGTCCGCATCCTGGTGTTAGTGGACTGGTGTGGTCGCATCCTGGGTGTTATGGACTGGTGGGTCGCATCCTGGGTGTTAGTGGACTGTGTGGTCCGCATCCTGGGTGTTAGTGGACTGTGGGGTCAATCCTGCGTGTTAGTGGACTGGTGTGGGTCGCATCCTGGTGTCAGTGGACTGTGTGGGTCACATCCTGGTGTCATGGACTGGTGTGGGTCCACATCCTGGGTGTCAGTGGACTGGTGTGGTCCATCCTGGGTGTCAGTTGGACTGGTGTGGTGGCATCCTGGGTGTTAGTGGACTGGTGTGGGTCGCATCCTGGGTGTTTGGGGAGTGGACTGGTGTGGGTGGCATCCTGGGTGTTAGTGGACTGGTGTGGGTGGCATCCTGGGTGTTAGTGGACTGGATGGGTGGCATCCTGGGTGTTAGTGGACTGATGTGGGTCACATCTTGGGTGTTAGTGGACTGGTGTGGGTCATATCCCTTGGGTGTTTAGTGGACTGATGTGGGTCACATCTTGGGTGTTAGTGGACTGGTGTGGTCATATCCTTGGTGTTTAGTGACTGATGTGGGTCACATCTTGGGTGTTAGTGACTGGTGTGGGTCATATCCTGGGTGTGTAGTGGACTGATGTGGGTCACATCCTGGGTGTTAGTGGACTGATGTGGGTCACTCCTGTTGTTAGTGACTGATGTTGGGTCACATCTTTGGACAAAACTGACCTAATTTGCAAAGGAAATGCCACGGGAAAAAGAAAACATAACAAATCCATTGATGTCGCTATGGTCTGTATACCCTTGTATACCTTGTACACGTACTGGTCTAGGGCAGATAATTAGTCTGGCATCGCATAAGTATACTAGTAAGCGGCCCAATAAAACACTCTATGGGTTTATCCCGGCCACCCAATTATGCAAAGGAATGGTTAACCAATATCCCCTACTTTTATTTTATACCCAGGTATATCCATATGGATACCACCGTCCAGTGAAAGAAGGGACAGTTTAATGTTTTATTATGTACCCCCATACCCATCCTGTAGGCGGTAGCACACACATACCCATCCTGTGGGCGGTAGTCACCACAGAACCCATCCTGTGGTCGGTAGTCAACCACATACCCATCCTGTGGGGCGGTAGTCACCACATACCATCCTGTGGGCGGTAGTCACCACAATACCCATCCTGTGGGCGGTATCACCACATACCCATCCTGTGGGCGGTAGTCACCACATATCCTCCTGTGGCGGTTAGTCACCACATACCCCATGCCCAATCCCTGTGGGCGTAGTCACCACATACCCATCCTGTGGGCGGTAGTCACCACATACCCATCCTTGGGCGGTAGTCACCAGCATACCCATCCTGTGGCGGTAGTCACCACATACCCATCCTGTGGCCGTAGTCACCAACATACCCCTCCCTGTGGGCGGGTAGTCACACCACATACCCATCCTGTGAGCGGTAGTTCACCACATACCGCAGTCCTGGGGCGGTATGTACCACATACCCAACTGTGGCGGTAGTCACCACATACCGCATCCTGTGGGGCGGTAGTCACGCACATACCCATCCTGTGGGCGGAAGTCACTACCACATACCCACTCCAATCCTGTGGGCCGGTAGTCAACCACATACCCATCTGTGGGGCGGTAGTCACCACCATCCGCATCCTGTGGCGGTAGTCACCACCACATACCCATCCTTGTGGGCGGTATCACCACATACGCCATCCCTGTGGGCGGTAGTCATACCACAACCCATTGCCTGTGGGCGGTAGTGACACCACATACCCCATCCTGTGGGCGGTAGTCACCACATACCATCCTGTGGGCGGTAGTCCCACATACCCATCCTGTGGGCGGTAGTCCACCACAATTACCCATCCTGTGGGGCGGTATCACCACATACCCATCCTGTGGGCGGTAGTCACCACATACCCATCCTGTGGGCGGTAGACACCACCATACCCATCCTGTGGCGGTAGTCACCAAATACGCCATCCCTGTGGGCGGTAGTCAGCCATTAAATCATACCCATCCTTTGGGCGGTAGTCACTGACATTACCCATCCTGTGGGCGGTAGTCACCACATACTCATAACCCATCCTGTGGGTGGCGTAGTCACCACATACCCATTCCTGTGGGCGGTATCACCACATACCCATCCTGTTGGGCTTAGTCACCACATACCATCCTGTGGGCGGTAGTCACCACATACCCATCCTGGTGGGCGTAGGTCACCACATACCATCCTGTGGGCCGGTAGTCACCTCATACCCATGCCTGTGGGCGTAGTCACCACATACCCATCCTGTGGGCGGTAGTCACCACATACCCATCCTGTGGCGTAGTCACCACATACCCATGCCTTGGGCGTAGTCACCACATACCCATCTGTGGGCGGTAGTCAAAAGAGAGCAGAGGTACATAATGGGTCCAGGAACTGTACCCCAAAGTTGTGATAACTGAGGAAGTTAACAAAGGTAATGAGAAGGGATACCCTACCTCTGACAAAAAAAAAATAGCTACGTTGAAAATAATAAATAGCGATTTTCAACTCACTGAGTATTTCAGTATTCTTCTTTTCTCCCATACAACCATTCCATACGTGATTTATATGGTTTTTTCCTGGTTTAAATTTTTGGGGGGTTTTTTTTTACATAGTCGTATACCTCGAGATACAGCTTAATTCAAGAAGGTTTGGCTTGGCTGTCCATCTGCAGCTCACAATACTGCCTTCCCCACGAGCCCCTTTGGGGCTGGGCAGATGGCAAACCAGAGCCTTGCTTCTTTCTCCCTACGAGACTCCGTGAGGGCGGGGTACTGTGGCTAGGCCGGGGACACTTGGTCCCAAAGATGAGGCACTTGTGCCTCCTCCCATGGGAGACTTAGGTCTCAGACAACTCCCTAAAGAGGGAGCCAAGCCGGGCCACCCTTGGAAAAGGCCCGGGCCGGGAGAATACCGGCTAAAATATTAATAATAAGATCTTAATTCATTTCCAGTGGGGGCAACGTATGCAGTGCCTATACTGAACGAATTTGTTCCTAAGTGATTTATGAAGTGAAATTAATCCATTTCAGAACTCCCAAAAGTACACTTATAGAAGCACTACATAAATACACTTAAAATAAACCAGAACCACGGTCGGATTTGAACCCACGGTCAGAAGTCTCAAAACTCCAGACCGTCATGTTAACGGCTTTGAGGGAACTATAGATAGAGTTCGTCACTGCCACGCTAGCTGGAGATTCGTCTGTAAAAACTTGCATTTGTAGTCACAGTGTGGCCAATGCTATACCTTCCTATTGTTGTAGAAATGTACCTAGTTGTTGAAATCGGGTATGTGTCTAGCTGTCCAGCTGGCTAAAGCGACGGTCTGGATTTTGAGACTCTATGATCGCGGTCAAATCCCTCCCGTGGTATGGTGTGTTTGCAATCGTGTCGTTACGATTTCGCGAGTCATAACGTTACAATACCCTCTATCTCTGAGGGTATTTAAATTATCTATTAAGTGGAGTCTAAGTGGTGTAAATGTTCTATTGGTGTGGAAGGAATTAGCGTCCTATGGATGAAATTATCATTAAGATAAGATAAGATTCGTTCGGATTTTTAACACCCGTGGGTTAGCCACCCCAGGATAAACCCAAGAAAGTCAGTGCGTCATCGAGTACTGTCTAACTTATTTCCATTGTGTCCCTTAATCTTGTACCCCATGGATGCGCCCCGCCCACCAGTCACTAACACCCAGGACCTCTGTTTGCTGCTAGGTGAACAGGCAACAGGTGATAAGGAAACGTGTCGGAATTTCTTTCCATACGCCGGAGTAACGAACCCGGGCCCTCGTGGTGAACGGGAGCTTTAGCCACCAGGCCACGCGGCACACCATCTGTACGAGCAGTTGTGGAGGTCGAGTATAGCTCCTGCCCTGCTTCTTCACTGGCCCTTCTGAGTCATTCTCTTCGCTGTCTCCGTGAGTTTCTTTATTATACCTCATCTAGAGCATGTATTGGCTCCTGCATCCACTACACATCCATCACATCAATGTTCTCATCCATCCATTATTGTTGGTCCATTCATTATTCTCATCTGTCACCGTTTTTGTTTTCATCCATGGCAAAATTCATCCCTCTGAGGTCACAATTGGCCCAGTCTTGGCAATCCACCATCCTTATCAGATGTTAGTTTCATCCATAACTGTCATCATCCATGTCCTCAACTACCAGTGTCATATCATCCTCATCCATAAACATACTAATCTATCCGTCATTGCCGTCATCTATCACGAACCTTATTAATAATCCCCATCCACGCACCATCGTTCATCCAACACTATCCTTATTCATCCATGCATGACATTCCACAGCCACTATACCGTCATCCCGATAACGACGTTTATAAATCCCCATCCACTCAATTTGCAGCCACCATCGTTCATCCAACACTAACCTAGTCATCCATGCAACACATACCACAGTCCCTGCCGTCATCCATCACGACCTTTATCCATCCTCATTCCCCATCCACCGCTAAAACCGCCACCATCGTTCATCCAACACTACCCTGTATTCATCCATGCAACACATACCATAGTCCATCTGGCCGTCATCCATCACGAACCTTTATCCGTAGTCATCCATACAACACATACCATAATCACTGAGCAGTCATCCATCACGACCTTTATGCCATCCTCATCCACTCAATCGCCACCATCGATCATCCAACACGATCCTTATATCATCCATGCAAACACATACCATAGTCACTGCCGTCATCATCACGACCTTATCCTAGAGTCACCATACAACACATACCACATTCACTGCCGTCATCCACCACGACCCTTTATCCTTTAGTCATCCATACAACACATACCAACAAACACTGCAGTCTTCCATCACGGAACCTTTACCATCCTCTCCCCTTCCACATCTTCGCCACCACGTTCATCCAACACTATCTTAGTCATCCATAAAACACATACCCCGCACAGTCACTGCAGTCACCAGCACGACCTTTATCCGTAGTCATCCATACAACACATACCGACACAATCATCACTGAATCCATCCATCACGACCTTTATCCGTAGTTCATCCAACAACACATACCACATCACTGCAGTGCATCCATAACACGTCCTTGAATCCATCCCCATCCTACTCAATCGCCACCAGTCGTTCATCGCCCAACACTATTCCTTAGACTTCCATGCAACACATACCACAGTCTGCCGTCATCCGCATTTTCCTGCCTCACCCATCGCAATTAAAACAGAATCACGAGCTACAGAAGGCTGGATCAACAGGAGCCGAGCGTCACATCCTGTTAACCGGATAATTCTGTGTGATGGTGGGAAGCAAATCAGATAACAGATGTATGACTAGTGGAATACTGTTATACCAGTAACAGTTGCTAACAATAACACGAACACAATAACATAAGATAACAAAACTAAGTATAACATAAGTATATATACATAATCCGTCAAAACGATACGTACATAATGACTCTGTGGTATACAATGATTACTCATACAGTGATTCTGATGTAATGGATAACCCGTCACTTTACAATAGTACAGACTCGATTTCTTAATTATTTCAGAATATGGAATTCAATTTTGTATCTTAAATGATTTTAGGTTTCGGGAGAATCTTGGTGTACTCGCTGGTCCTCAACTCAACCCTCCTTACTGAGTTAACCTGGATGGTTAACCTTCCCTATACTGGGTTCTCATGGGTTGGTAACCTTCCCCTATCCTGGGTTATATGGGGTGGTTAACCTTACTTCCCTATCCGGGTTATCATGGTGGGTAACCCTCCCTATCCTGGTTATCATGGGAGGGTAACCTTCCCTATCCAGGTTATATGGGTGGGTAACCTTCCCTATCCTGGTATTATCTCGGTGGGTAACTTCCGCTATCCTGGGTTATCATGGGTGGGTAACCTTCCCTAATCCTGGTTATCAGGGGTGGCTAACCTCCCTATCCGGTTATTATTGGTGGGTAAACCTTCCCTATCCTGGGTTATCAATGGTGGGCTAACGCTTCCCTATCCTGGTTATCATGGGTGGCAAACCTTCCCTATCCTGGGTTTATATGGTGGGTAACCTTCCTATCCTGGGTTATTATGGGGTGTAACCTTCCCCCTATCCTGGGTTATTAGCATTGGTGGTTAACCTTCCCTATCCCTTGGTTACATGGGTGGGTAACCTCCCCTACCTGGTTATCATGGGTGGCTACCCTTTCCCTATCCTGGGTTATCATGGTGCTAACCTCCCTAATCCGGTATCATGGGTGGTTAACCTCCCTATCCATTGTTTATTATGGGTGGGTAACCTTCCACAATCCTGGGTTATGGGTGGCTAACCTTCCCTATCCTGGGTTATCATGGGTGGGTAACCTTCCTTCTGTTTATCATGGGTGGTTAACCTTCATACCTTCCCCTATCCTGGGTTATATGGGTGGTTAACCCGTTCCGCTATGCCTGGGTTATCACATGGGTGGGTAACCTTCCCCTATCCTGGGTTATGGGTGGGCAACTCTCCCTATCTGCCTTGAGTTATCAGGGGGTGGATACCTTCCCTATCCGGGTTATAATGGGTGGCTAACCTTCCCTATCCGTAGTAGTTCAAATTGGTTGGCTAACCTTCCTATCCCTTGTTATGGGTGGCTATACCTTACCCTATCCTGGGTTTATCATGGGTGGCTGGAACTCTTCCCGTATCCTGGTTATCATGGTGGCTAACCTTCCCTAGTCCTGGGTGATATCATGGGTGGGTAACCTTCCTATCCTGGTTATGGTGGCTAAACTTCCTATTCCTGGGTTATGGGTGCCTAACCTTCCCTATCCTGGGTTATCACGGGTGGGTAACCTTCTCCTACCCTGGGTTATTCATGGGTGGGTAACCTTTCCATCCCTATCCTGGGTTATGGGTGGGTAACCTTCCCCTATCCTGGGTTATTGGTGCCTAACCTCCCTATCCTGGTTATCATGGGTTCGTAACCTTCCCTAATCCTGGTTATCCATGGGTGGTTAACCTTCCCTATCCGTTTTAAGGGTGGCTAACATTCCCTATCCTGGGTTATGTATGGAGGTGCCTCACCTTCCCTATTCTGGGTTATCATGGTTGCAAACTTCCGTATCCTGGGTTATCATGTGGTTACCTTCCCTATCGTGGTTATTCATAGTGGGTAAACCTTCCAATCCTGGGTTATCAATGGTATGGTACCTTCCGCTATTCAGGGTTATGGGTGGCTGAATCCTTCCTATCCTGGGTTATGGTGGCTAACCTTCTTCGGCGTATCCTTGGTTATGGCGTGTAACCTTCCCAATCCTGGGTTTCATGTGGTGGGTAACCTTCCCTCTAACCTGGGTAATGGTGGTGTAACCTCCCTACTCCTTGGTTATCAGGGGTGGATAACCTTCCCTATTCAGGGTTATGGAGGCTACCTTCCCTATCCTGGTTATGGGTGGCTAACCTTCGCCTAGTGCCTGGTTTATGGGTGGCTAACCTTCCTATCCTGGGTCTTATCATGGGTGGTTAACCATCGCCTATCCGTGGGTTATCATGGGTGGTTAACCTTCCTATCCTGGTGATATCATGGTTGGTAACCTCCCTATCCTGGGTTATCATGGGTGGGTAACCTTCCTATCCTGGTATCATGGGTGGGTAACCTCCCTATCCGGTTATGGGTGGGTAACCTCCCTATCCTGGGTTATTATGGGTGGGCACGGCTTCCTATCTGGTTATTTATTGGGGGTAACCTAGCCCTATCCTGGGTTTATCAAGGGTGGGTAACTACCTTCCTAACCTGGGTTATCACATGGGTGGGTAACCTTCCTATCCTGGTTATCATTGGTGGGTAAACCTTCCTACCTGGGTTATCAAGGTTAGGTAACCTTCCCTATCCTGGTTATCACATGGGTGGGGGTAACTTTCCCTATCCTGGTTATCATGGGTGGGTAACCTTCCCATCCTGGGTTATCATGGGTGGTTAACCGTTCCTGTCCTGGGGTTATGGGTGGGTATACCTTCCTATCCTGGGTTATGCATGGGTGGTAACCTTCCCTATCTGGGTATCATGGGGTGGGTAACCTCCTATCCACTAGTGTGATTAATCTACATGGGTGGTTAACCTTCCTCTATCCTGGGTTATGGGTGGGTATACCTTCCCTATCCTGGGTTATGGGTGGGTAACCTTCCCCTACCTGTTATGGGTGGGTAACCTTCCCTATCCAGGTTATGGGTGGGTAACCTCCCCTATCCTTGTTACAGGGGTGGATAACCTTCCCTAACCTGGGTTATCATGGGTGGCTAACCTTCCCTATCCTGGGTTATGGGTGGCTAACCTTCCCTATCCTGGGTTATTGGGTGGGTAACCTTCCCTATCCTGGGTTAATCATGGTGGCTAACAATCCCATCCTGGGTTATCATGGGTGGCTAACCTGGCCCTATCCCGGGTTATCATGGGTGGCTAACCTTCCCGTATCCTGGGTTATCAATGGTGGCTAACCTTCCGCTATCCTGTGGGTTTTTTATTTTTTTTTTAATCATGGGTGGCTAACCTCCCTATCCTTGGTTAACATGGGTGGGTAACCTTCCCTATCCTGGGTTATCATGGTGGTTAACTTCCCTATCCTGGATATCATGGGTGGGTAACCTTCCCCTATCCTGTTTTATGGGTGCTAACCATCCCTATCCTGGGTTAGTATGTGGTGCAGTCACCTTCCTATCCCTGGGTTATCAGGGTGGCTAACCTTCGTATCCTGGTTATCATGGGGTGGTTAACCCTTCCCTATCCGGGTTATCATGGTTGGTTAACTTCCCTATCCTGGGTCTCAGGTGGGTAACCTTCCCTATCCTGGGTTATCATGGTGGGTAACCTTCCCTATTCATGGTTATGGGTGGCTAACTTCCCATATCCAGGGTTATGGGTGGCTACCTTCCCTATCCTGGGTTATGGGTGGCTAACCTTCCTATCCTTGGTTGATCAAGGGCGGGTAACCTTCCCATCCTGGGTTATCATGGGTGGGTAACCTTCCCTATCCTGGGTTATGGGTGGGTAACCTCCCTAAAAAATCCTTGGTTATCAGGGGTGGATAACCTTCCCTATCCCGGGTTAGTCATGGGTGGCGTAACCTTCCCTATCCTGGGTTATGGTGGCTAACCTTCCCTCTCCTGGGTTATGGGTGGCTAACCTTCCCTATCCTGGGTTATCATGGGTGGCTAACCTTCCCTATCCTGGGTTATCATGGGTGGGTAACCCTTCCCTATCTGGGTTATGGGTGGCTAACTTCCATATCCTGGTTATGGGTCCTAACCTTCCCTATCCACAGGGATATGGGTGGCTAACCTTCTCCCTATCCTGGTTATGGTGGCTTAACCTTCCTAATCCTGGGTTATCATGGGTGGGTAACCTTCCCTGTCCTGGGTAATCATGGTGGGTAACCCTTCCGCTATCCCGGGTTATCATGGGTGGCTAACCTTCCCTATCCTGGGTTATCATGGGTGCTAACCTCCCCACCCCCCCCGGGTTATCATGGGTGGCTAACCCTCCCACACCCCGGTTATCATGGGTGGCTAACCCTCCGCCACCCTCAGGAATCATGGTGGCTAACCCTAACCCTCGCCCACCCCAGGGATATCATGGGTGGCTAACCCTCCCCGACCCCCAGTTATCTGGGTGGCTAACGCCACCCCCACCCCAGTTACCATGGGTGGCTACCCTCCCCCAACCCCAGGTTATCAGGGTGGCCTAACCCTCCCACCCCAGGTTATCATGGGTGGCTGAAAACCCTCCCCACCGCCAGGTTATCATGGTGAGCTAACCAACCCCACCCTAGGGTTATCATGGGTGGCTAACCTCGCCTCCCCACCCCGGGTTTATCATGGTTGGCTAACCCTCCCCACCCCCAGGTTATCATGGGTTTCTAACCCTCCACACACACAGTTATCATGGTGGCTAATAACCTCCCCACCCCGGTTTATCATGGGTGGCTAACCCGTCCCCACCCCCGGGATATCATGGTGGCTAACTCTCCCACCCTCGGGTTATCATGGGAGTGCTAACACACTCCCCACCCGCCGGTTTATCATGGGTGGCTAACCCTCCCCAACCCGGGTTATCATGGGTGGGCTAACCCTCCCACCCGGGTTATCATGGGTTGCTAACCCTATAATCCACCCCGGGTTATCATGGGTGGCTAACCTCCCCACCCCGGGTTATCATGGTGCTAACCCTCCTCCCCCACCCCGGGTTATCATGGGTGGCTAAAGACCCTCCCCACCCCGTGTTATCATGGGTGGCTAACCCTCCCCACTCCCAGGTTATCTGGGTGGCTAACCCTCCCCACCCCGGGTTATCATGGTGGGCTAACCCTACCCCACCACCCCGGGATATCATGGGTGGCCTAACTCTCCAGTTTCTCACCCACCCCCCGGGTTATCATGGGTGGCTAACACTCCCCACCCCGGTTATCATGGGTGGCTACCCTCCACCCCGGTATCATGGGTGGCTAAAAACCACTCCACCACCACCGGTTATCATGGGTGGCTAACCGCTTCCCACCCCGGGTATCATCATGGGTGGCTAACCCTCTCCAGGATTAAGATCCGCAACAAATCACTTCTTAGCCTACAGGAAATACACTTAAGTGGAGTATTGAGTTAAGACACAAAAATCTCATACCTCTACATTGACTTGTAATACGAGAATTAGGGGAGACATGACTGAAGTGTGTAAGTGGAAGACGAGGCATAAATAAGAGGAGACATGACTGAAGTTATAAGTGGTAGATAGCATTAAAAAGGAATAATAATGAGAACAGGAATGGGCTCAAATTGGATAAATTTAGATTTAAGGATATAGGTTTGGGGAGTAGTGTTGGGCAGTGCGCCTGGTGGCAGTGTGTGAGTGAGGGCAGTGTGCCTGGTGGCGATGTGTGAGTGGGGGCATGTGTCTGGTGGCGTGTGTGAGTGGGGGCAGAGGGGCAGTGTGCCCTGGTGGCGTGTGTGAGTGGAGGCAGTGTGCCTGGTGCGTGTTGGTGAGTGGGGCAGTGTGTCTGGTGGCGTTGTGAGTGGGGGCAGTGTGCCTGGTGGCGTGTGTGAGTGGGGGCAGTGTGCCTGGTGGCGTGTGTGAGTGGGGGCAGTGTGCCATGGTGGCGTGTGGTGAGTGGGGCAGTGTGCCTGGTGGCGTGTGGTGAGTGGGGGCAGTGTGCCTGTGGCGGTGTGTGAGTGGGGGCAGTGTGTCTGGTGCGTGTGTGAGTGGGGCAGGTGCCTGGTGGCGTGTGGTGAGTGGGGGGCAGTGTGGCCTGGTGCGTGTGTGAGGGGGGGCAGTGTGCCTGGTGGCGTGTGTGAGTGGGGGGCAGTGTGCCCTGGTGGCGTGTGTGATGGGGGCAGTGTGCCTGGTGGCGTGTGTGAGTGGGGGCAGTGTGCCTGTGGCGTGTGTGAGTGGGGGCATGGCCTGGTGGCGGTGTGTGAGTGGGGCAGTGTGCCTGGTGGCGTGTGTGATGGGGGCAGTGTGCCTGTGGCTGTGTGAGTGGGGGGCAGTGTGCCTGGTGGCCGTGTGTGAGTGGGGGCTGTGTGCCCGGTGGCGTGTGTGAGTGGGGCATGTGCTGGTGGCGTTGTGGTGGTGGGCAGCTGCCTGGTGGCGTGTGTGAGTGGGGGGCAAGTCTGCCCTGGTGGCTGTGAGTGAGTGGGGAAAGTCTGCCTGTGGGCGTGTGTGAGTGGGACAGTCTGCTGGTGGCGAATGAGTCCTACCCGGAGGTCATTCCGGGATCAACGCCCCCGCGCCCGGTCCCACGACAGGCCTCCCGATGGATCAGGCCTGATAAACGAGCTTCCTGTTACTGCTGGCTCGCAGATAGTCCAACGTACGACCACAGCGCGGCTGTTCCGTATCGACTTAGTATTAGTCCTTCTCCCTCTTAAGACAACCAGGGGTCTATTGTAATGCCCCTTATGCATGGTGGGAGCTTTATGAAGCAGTCCTTGGCTTGGGCCCCGGACACTTATGTTTTCTCTTAGGTACCAGTGCCGCCCTGCTTTTCAATGGGTATGTTGCATCATCTGCCAAGTCTTTGCTGTGTAGTGAGTGATTTCTGTGAGCAGGTTAGGAAACAGTCCTCCAGGATCTTTCCAGGTGATAGGTGGGTACAGTCTGTCTAGGTAACGAGGTACCGGGCCGGCGCCTAATTGATGGTTGCAGTTCCTGTCCCGAGCATCCTTCACTGGTCGCTGCTAGATCCTCTCCCTGCTTCATGAGCTTTAATCATCCTCGTCCTTAAGGGAGTGTATGGTTCCTTCCTGCCTCCACTACATCGCTTGCCAGACTATTCCACTTCCAGACAACATGTGAAGAAATATTTCGCTATACATCCTTTTGACTCGTTTTGAGTCTTCAACTTCAATTGTGACCTTGCTTCTGTGTCCCCTCCTGGAAGAAATCATCCTTCTCTGTCCACTTTGTCTAATGCCTCGCAGTATTTTGTAGCATCGTTATCATGTCTCTTCCCCCCCTGAACCCTCCTTTCCTCCAGTGTCGTCAGGGAGGCCGATTTCCCTTAACTGTCTTCGTAGGACATCCCCCTTGACTTTAGAACTAGCACTTGTCGCAACTTTTACACTCGATTTCTTGACGTACTTGACCAGCGTGGGTTCCAAACTGTGCTGCATACTCCAGTATGGGCCTGGACGTGCATGGTGTACAGTATCTTGAACTAAAAAAAACGATTCCTTACTAAGGTATCGTAACGCTATTCTCAGGTTTGCCAGGCGCCGTATGCTGCAGCAGTTATCTGATTGATGTGGCGCCTCCGTGACGTGCTCGATGTTAATGGTCACTAGAAATCTTTCTAATCTTTCTCTCCCAGTGAGGTTTGCAGTCATTGGCCACCTAGACTATACCCTGTCATCCGGTCTTCTTTCTCCTTCCCCGACTTCATGACGTTGCATTCGCAGGGGTAAATTCGAGAATCCAGTTGCGGGACCCAGTGTCCAGTCTGTCCAGGTCTCTTGTAGTCCTGCTGATCCTCATTTGATTTAATTCTCCTCAAGTCATTCACACATATACAAAAAATAGCACTGTCCCTAGTACTGACCCTTGTGGGACACCAGCCTTCCGCTGGCGGGCGAGTGGAGCAGCCTGGCCTGGGGGGTAGTCGCCTCAAGTTTGAATTTAATATCTTACCCCCTGTGTGGGGGGTGTCGACCTAAGTTTAAATTTTAAATATCTTCGCACCCATGTGTCGGGGGGGTAGTCGATCAAGTTTAAAGTTAAATTTCGCACCATGCTGTCGGGGGGAGTGCCTCAAGTTTGAAGTTAATATCTTGCACCCTGCTGTCGGGGGGTAGTCAAAAGATTAGGGTACATAATGGTTTCGAGATGGCCGCCAATTTTTCATATACTTTTAAAGGTTTTTTGAGGTTTTGTTGCCTCGGAGTCGGCCCAAGGCCAGGTCGTTGGGTTTGCCTGGGATAAAAACGTTATAGTGGTACCGAACTTTTTACGGTTTTATAAAAAGATAGTTGCTGCGGCTTCGATACTTTTAATGGCCCCTTCATTCTTCTGTCGCTCTGTGTTTTGCTTTTATTACTTTTAAAGTTTCTTTTGCCACGTTTAAAAACAACTGCTTTCCAGCGGTTGAGTAATTTTTGCTTTCGAATTTTCCAGTTTTTGAAAATGCTAAAATTTCTTGGGTGTGTAGAGGAATGACTTTCCTTTTAAATTAATGAACAAAGAACTCTTCGTTTTGATAAACAATTTTTTTGCCCTGGGGTAGTCTCGTTTTGAGTTGATGCCATTGGCGTGTAGATTTTGAGCAAATTTCCCCATGATAACTTTTTTTTTTAAAAAAGTGTATTCTATGCCCCCCTCGAACTTCTCTTCTCCCAATATGTCCTTTGTTTCCCTTCCCCCGGTTTTGTCTTGGTGGTCAAATCGAACTTCACACCAATTTCATGATTGTATGAATGGTTCACAAAACCCGAACTTTGTTTTTTTGACACATGTGCAACTCTTGGGTTTTTTTAAGGAAAAGTTTCGCCACCAGGGCTTCATCAGTCCATACACAGGAGAAATTTTAAGACAGGGGCGAGAATGAGGTAAAAAGTCCTCACCTTTAGCGATGTGGTCAGTCATCAATCTTGATAGAGTCGGCTATGAGTGGCAGCAGCTTAAAAAAAAGTAGGCAGGAGAGGTGCAGCAGTTGTTTGGGGTGTCCATTTGCCCAATGTGGCCCGGGCCTACCCAATTTTGGGCAAATGTGACACCACTTGACTGTCACCTTCCCGCCATCGGGTTTTTAGTGTTTCCCCCTCTATGCCGTTTTCTACTCAAAATTGATGGATGAACCACATCGACTCAAAGGTTGAGGACTGATTACCATTCTCCTCCTGTTCTTTAAGATTTCCCAGTATGGATGTTTTAAGCCACTTTTGGCGAAACATTCCTTTTAAAAATACCCAAGAGTTGACTTTCTAATTATAACTTCATGTTTTTTCACTTGCTTGGTTTAAAACTCCCCACCTAAAAATCTCCCAAATCTCTCTCTCACAACACTTCTCCTTTCAGGTGCAAAAACACTTATTTTTTCTGTTTCGGTTTTTTAAATTTTTTACTACAAACAAAAGCTCTGAAAAACAACTAATTCTTTGGACGGGAAAAAAACTTTTAGTGTTTAAAGTCTTTGCTTTTTTAAAACTCTTAAGAAAAAAGGGACAATCGTGACGGAACATATACA
>NW_026464908.1:0-11632 GCF_026875155.1 Cherax quadricarinatus
TAAATTTAGTCCCAATCTATTAAGCAGAATATCCAAAAAATGCTCTTGCCATTGGAATAATCTGTCTATGGATAATCTAAAAATAAAAGCAGTTACCAGTGTCATGATGGTTGCTATGAAATACAACATTGAAAGGAAACTAACCTATGTGAATGTTTTCCAAGCTCTTCTATGATAATATCAATCACAAAAGCACTACAACAGCCAAAGTGTCCTGCACAATCATGGTCATATTATGACGAAAGGCAAAACAACCTGATGCCTAGAACTGCTTAACTGTGCTGATAATTTCCAATACAGCTAATATAGATATTTTTACATTTAGTATTCAATACATAATGGTGTTTTTCATACTACTCAAGCCCTCAACCTGCACAATGGTATTAGCCGAAACAATAATTATAGTATGTATCCTTATTAACTCTCCACGCCAACCTCAACATTAATCACAGTATAGTACGAATGTCCTGTCTGTCTGTGTGTGTAATATATATATAATTGTGTTGTACGTATATATACATGTATATGTATGTATATATTTATTTATTTTACTTTTGCCTCTCGCCATCCACTTTATATATATATCCCATGAATGAACCATGATACAAAGAGCTAGTACATAGTGTAATTATAACAGAAGCAGAGACAGCACACTTCTCAACTACTGGTTAGAATGAAAGACTAGAATGCCATGTAAAATATAGGACCACCTTGTGGGGATCTCTCTTTAGTAAATACAATATCTCTTCACACAATTATGACCATTTGCATACATATACTAAAATGTGGAACTGCACATGTACTGAGATCAGTACATACAAGGTTTATATGTACTAAGTTCAGTACAATAATGAAATGGATTTTGTGCTGAGGTCAGTACATGCTAAAAGTTAGTATTACTGAGGTCAGTACGATTAAAATGTGTATACACTTAGGGAAGTGCACACTGAAATATACAAGTACTAAGTCTGAATATGCTGTAGTAATGTATGTACAGAGTACATACAGAAAGAACTGGTGCTGGTTGGAGAAGCGGCAACATAACCAGGGAGCAAGATGGTACAAGAGAACTTAATGACCACAATTTTTGGGTTAAAATTTTATAAACTGCTACTTTGTATAATACCTTTACAAAATTTATAAGTGAATAAATAAATTTATATGGACTGAACATACAATTAAAGTGAACAATAAGCATTACTGAGGTCGAAAGAATTTAAATTATGAAAAATGACAAAATACATAGAAATCTCTAACCAGGGGATATAAGCACAAATATAAATGAGACATGTCTAAATTAAGCACAAAGTATTATGCAATCTGCTGAGACACTAATGAATTACAACACAAAAGATAAACTTGTATAAAGGCTACTTGTAGCAATGTAAAAGAAAACCAGCTTTATACCATGAGCAGCAGAGACAAGACACAACAGTAATAGACAGCTAAAGTTGGCACAGATGCCAGTTATACACACAAGCAACATGAAGGAAACTGAAGGTATATTACTTTGGTAAGAAAAAAGGATATCCTCTCTCAAGTCGTATATTGGGGCTATATTTTTTGGATGTGAAAAAATAGAAAAAAAAAATGTTAGGGTGCTTCTCTATCTACCTGAGCATAGAGATAAACCTAAGTCATAAGTAATAAATTCCCACATGAAGTAACCAGTATCCCAGTATCCTTTTGAATTAATTGCACAATCCAGACCAACTGTTCTGTAATGAACAGTGCTTTTCATGACCTACATCTAAAAAGAAAAGCAGGACTAATCATTTTAATTCCCACAACTAGTGTGAAGTTCTATGCCAAAACTTTATGGCAAATACACATCGACATGCTATATGAACTGATTAATATCAATTAATGAATGTGATAAGGCTAGCCAATAGGTACTCTGTTGAATCTTAACTACACATGATTAAAGCTATTTCAGTGTTCCACCACCAAGCCAAAAGCAGCCAAGCAGACCTAATAAATTTGAAAGTTGCTCCATGAGAATTTCTTTTCACTTGCAGAAGGTAACATGTCCAAAGCAGATGATGTTACCTACCATACTACATACAGTTGATATCTTACCTTGGACCCCTGACTATTGACACTATCTGATTCTTTTATGAGATGCACATATAATTATCTTCTGGCTAGTGAGCCCAGACAAGTATTAATCTTACATCACCTACAGCTATTATGAAAAATCATTATATTAAAGTGTATTACTTCACAACAGCTTAACTATCAGGATGTTAAGATGGTTCATTTTCTCTCATTCTAAACAATGAATTTTTGATTGAAAAACTGCTAGCATTTCACTGATAGGTAAATAATACAAATGCCAAAACACACTGATATTAAGTATCATATAATGCTCTTGTGTTTTCATCTTATATAAAGCTTGTATTTTTCTGCAGTTGACTTTAGTTTTGAGATTGAGTTGAGAGTAAAATTAACATTTTGACCAGCAACCGTGAGAGAGCACTTGATCAGAGATCGCGTGTTCATTTTCAATGCTGATGAAGGGAGTGTTCCTGCATAATATGGATAATTACAGTTAAAAAAGTACTGATGCCTATTGCAAATGTTTTACATTATCTAAAAAAAAATAATTAATGGAAGTTGTAATAATCAGGACCATATTATAAGATGCTTGCATCAGCTTGTCAGGGTGTTTGTTCTTAGGTACTGTGTTTGTTGGGTGTCGAAATGAGCTTAACTGTTAATTAAATAATGGCTGCCTTTTTATTATATACTGATAGCTGGGTAGCACATGTACATCACTATAAATTGGGCAAATGTACATTCATGTAGAAAGCTAAGTGCTTTCCTGAATACTTGAGTCATGCAGCTCTTCAATCTAGAGAAAGAACCTACAAGGCAATGAGGATATTTTGTGTCCAAAACATAAGAAATGCAAAAATATATAAATAATACATGTTGTAAGCATGGAAAAACATGCTTAATTTAAAATTCAGTAACAGCAGCCAACTGAAGTATGGTATGACTGTACACTGAATATCTTGCAAATGTAATGTCCTTACTGTATCAGCCAATATTTATCACAAACTACAATCTCATGATTTTTTCTACATTTTTCTAAGTAATTAAGAAATTTAAGAGTCTTTACAGGAACATTAACCTAAAATACTGTAATACTATTTTCTGAGTCTAGTTTACAACTTCTATAGGTATTGTATACATTATATATTTCATATATACAGTATACATTTTAAAGTTCTTATAATTCATGAGGTAAATTTAAATTTACCTTAAGAAAAACTTAATTAATACTGCACAGCAAGTCTCTTCAACACTTACTTTACATCAGTAAATTTACACCAAACACTCTACTGGTTGATATCTGTGGCATGTTGCGGTTTTAATCAATCCATTATGTACAATTGCAGAGAAGAAGTGAATTTATCTCAACTCAATCTCAACTAAAGTTAACTGAAAAAAATTAAAAGATAATCAAATGCCATTTCTACAAGACTAGCATGATGACTGGAAATGATAGCAGCACAATCACCTACCTAATCCATTTGTTGGGAACATCAAATTTTAGGATATACACAGTACAGAACAAGTGAAAATGAGTAAAATATTGTCCAATCACACAGTGTACCATTAAGACACATCATCACAGTTGCCTGCACTGTCCAGGCTTTCCAAGATGCACTAGATCACATGCGGGAACACCAGCATCACTTCCTGCACATCACCTGCGCAAATGCAATATGGACGAGACAAATGAGAAATACGATTATGTTTGTGTGCTCCAAAATATGGTCAAGCATCAAGTGCCATGTAATACAGCTTTTTCTAGCATAATGTTGTTTAATAACAAACTGTCCTTTTGGTATAATGATAAAAAGGTACAGGTGTTTAATACCATTATGTATCTAAAATCACACATGGTAAACACAGCTACTGAAGTCTCTGTTTTGACTGAGGTTTGGGCAATGCTTTTATTCCCTCCGTACTGTTAGAAATCCTGCCATGGCAGGTCAAATCACACTATGTTATGGTCCCTTAACAAATGATGGTAGACAGCAGATAATTAAATAAAACAAATCTCACATTGAGTTTATAATACAAAAATGTGTCTAACTGGCTTGCAAGTGGCTGGGTGGGATGATTAGTTTTAAACACTTACTACACAACAAATGAAATTTGCTTACGGGCAAAGCCCATCACAGACAGGCCAGAGACTGGACGAGAGCTAGCTGGCTGACTGACTGATGACTGCGGGTTGGGACAGTCAAAAATGATGTGAAAATATGATGATTGTGATGGTGATGATGGCCAGTTGCTCTCAGGATTGCTGCTTACATTCCACTTCCACTCATAACACTCACTCAGCATTTTTTGCCAGTAGTCTTCATTATTTACACAAATGAATCTGATCTAATTCAGGCAAGTCAATCCATATAGAGTATCACCATAATCACTATAGTGTAGTCGTTTTCTATAATTTGAAGCTATAATGAATTTTCTCGTGTAATATTTTTTTGCGCAGCACACCCTGGCATCGCACACCGGCTGAGATCACTGCTCAAGAATAAGTCGTGCACAGCTGGTCAACCTAACACTAACGAGGAAGCAGCAGATATCATCAATGGGTCCAGACTACACTTCCCACTTCCATCCTAGGTAAAATGAAGTCATCCTTATATTAGACGAGACATTCTTGGGTGATGATGAGTAAAGGTCTGGCAGTCATTGGCAGGGTCACAGCTGCACGCCAAGGCTCCTGCGGCCACCAGGGCCCACTCTCAGTCCCACCCATTATCTTTGATCATATGTGCCAGCTCAATAATATACTTGCCCTCCTTGTACTTCTGACTGGATTCAAAGGCATGTTCCTGAAAAAAAAAAAAAAAAAAAAAAAAAAATTGATTTGAGTTAACTTGAGCAATACTAAGAGCACATGCTGATAAATACTTTAACAAGACAAGTTTATCAATACATATGTGACATAAACAAGAGATGCCAAGAGCCTGGAGTAAAAGTTATAAAAAACAAAACTTTTATTGTGACACTTGATAAAGTTTTAATCAAGGCACAAAGGATTATATGAATAATTCACATCTTTTTGTAGAGAAAAGATAGGAGGTAAGTATGGAAAATTGAAAAATTTTTATTTCCCTGCAAAGCTTACAATGAGTGGTTTACAAAATTATAAGATATTGATTACAAGAAGTTTGTGGGTTTCAGGAAAGTGGGTGCGGGAGGGAAGAAGTGAGATTGGTGGAATGATGATGTAAAGAGAGTAGCAAGGAAGAAAAAGTTAGCATATGAGAGATTTTTTTCAAAGTAGAAGTGATGCAAGGAGGGAAGAGTATATGGAGAGAAAAAGAGGGGCTAAGAGAGTGGTGAAGCATTGTAAAAAGAGAGCAAATGAGAGAGTGGGTGAGATGTTATCAACAAATTTTTGTTGAAAATAAAAAAAGTTTTGGAGTGAGATTAATAAGTTGAGGAAGCCTAGGGAACAAATGTTTCTGACAGTTAAAAATAGGAGAGTTATTAAATTGGGGAGTTAGAGGTATCGGGAAGATGGAGGGAATATTTTGAGGAGCTGTTAAATGTTGATGAAGATAGGGAAGCTGTGATTTTGTGTATAGGGCAAGAAGGAATAACATCTTGTAGGAGTGAGGAGGAGCGAGTTGTGAGTGTGGGGGAAGTTCGTGAGGCAGTGGGAAGAATGAAAGGGGGTAAGGCAGCTGGGATTGATGGGATAAAGACAGAAATGTTGAAAGCAGGTGGGGATATAGTTTTGGAGTGGTTGGTACTATTATTTAATAAATGTATGGAAGAAGGTAAAGTACCTAGGGATTGGCAGAGAGCATGCATAGTTCCTTTGTATAAAGGCAAAGGGGATAAAAGAGAGTGCAAAAATTATAGGGGAATAAGTCTGTTGAGTATACCTAGTAAAGTGTATGGTAGAGTTATTATTGAAAGAATTAAGAGTAAGACAGAGTATGATAGTAGATGAACAAGGAGGCTTTAGGGAAGGTAGGGGGTGTGTAGACCAAGAGTTTTTCAGTGAAACATAGGTGAACAGTATTTAGATAAGGCTAAAGAGGTTTTTGTGGCATTTATGGATTTGAAAAAGGCATATGACAGGGTGGATAGGGGGGCAATGTGGCAGATGTTGCAGTGTATGGTATAGGAGACAGGTTACTGAAAACAGTGAAGAGTTTTTTTACGAGGATACTGAGGCTCAGGTTCGAGTATGTAGGGGAGAGGGAGATTATTTCCCAGTAAAAGTAGGCCTTAGACAAGGATGTGTGATGTCACCATGGCTGTTCAATATATTTATAGATGGGGTTGTAAGAGAAGTGAATGCTCGGGTGTAGGCAAGAGGTGTGGATTAAAAAATAAAGAATCAGACACAAAGTGGGAGTTGTCACAGTTGCTCTTTGCTGATGATGACACTGTGCTTTTGGGAGATTCTGAAGAGAAGTTGCAGAGGTTGGTGGATGAATTTGGTACAGTATTAAAACAAGAAAATTAAAAGTGAATATAGGAAAGAGTAAGGGGATGAGGATAACAAAAAGATTAGGTGACAAAAGATTGGATATCAGATTGGAGGGGGAGAGTATGGAGGAGGTGAATGTATTCAGATATTTAGGAGTGGACTTGTTAGCAGATGGGTCTATGAACGATGAGGTGAATCATAGAATTGATGAGGGGAAAAGGGTGAGTGGTGCAATGAGGAGTCTGTGGAGACAAAGAACTTTCTCCATGGAAGCAAAGAGGGAATGTATGTGAGTATAGTTATATCAACACTCATATATGGTTGTGAAGCATGGGTGATGAATGCTGCAATGAGGAGAAGGTTGGAGGCAGTGAAGATGTCATGTCTGAGGGCAATGTGTGGTGTGGGAAAATAATGCAGAGAATTCGTAGTTTGGAAGTTAGGAGAAGGTGTGGGATTACCAAAACTATTATCCAGAGGGTTGAGGTGTTTGGACATGTAGAGAAAATGGAACAAAACAGAATGACTTCAAGAGTGTATAAATCTGTAGTGGAGGGAAGGCGGGGCAAGGATCCGCGTAGGAAAGGTTGGAGGGAGGGAATAAAGGAGGTTTTGTGAGATAGGAGCTTGACTTCCAACAAGCATGCGTGAGCGTATTTGATAGGAGTGAATGGAGGCAAATGGTTTTTAATACTTGATGTGCTGTTGGAGTGTGAACAAAGTAACATTTATGAAGGGATTCAGGGAAACCGGCAGGCCGGACTTGAGTCCTGGAGATGGGGAAATACAGTGTCTGCACTCTGTTGGAGGGGTGTTAATGTTGCAGTTTCATAACTGTAGTGTAAAGCACCCCTCTGGCAAGACAGTGATGGAGTGAATGATGATGAAAGTTTTTCTCTTTCGGGCCACCCTGCCTTGGTGGGAATCGGCCAATGTGTTAACAAAAAAAAATAATAATAATTACAAAGAAAGGCACTAGCATGTCTAGGCATTTCAGGCAGACTAATCCTAATTCTTACCGAGTATTCTATATTGACAAAGGTTATGGAGCAGTACATTTTAATATTTCTTATTGCATATTAGAATAAAAGTTAGGTAACTAAAAAGTTTAACATTAATAAGATTGATAACAGTGAGGTAGTACAAGATATGTAAATAACAGAGGGAGGGATAAAGAATAAAATATAAACAGAAATGATTGGTCATGGTTTATGGCATCTCAATGATTGAATCAAGCCTATTAAAAAACCATAAAACAGACCAGGGGGTGTAGGGGAGCCCCCTTCACCTCACCTGTCCTCAGGAAAATCTGCAAAAATCGAATATTTCAGCTAGGTTAGTCCAATTTCAAGCTATTTCTGGTTTTGAAACCAGCCAAAGCCATCTCTATTTCAGTAGTATATCTTCTATTTATCCTAGGCAGTAGGTTGGTAGACAGCAACCACCCAGGGAGGTACTACCGTCCTGCCAAGTGAGTGTAAAACGAAAGCCTGTAATTGTTTTACATAATGGTAGGATTGCTGGTGTCTTTTGTCTGTCTCATAAATAATGCAAGATTTCAGGTACGTCTTGCTACTTCTACTTACACTTAGGTCACACTACACATACATGTACAAGCATATACTAATACACACACCCCTCTGGTTTTCTTCTATTTTCTTTCTAGTTCTTGTTCTTGTTATTTCCTCTTACCTCCATGGGAAGTGGAACAGAATTCTTCCTCCGTAAGCCATGTGTGTTGTAAGAGGCGACTAAAATGCCGGGAGCAAGGGCTAGTAACCTCTTCTCCTGTATATATTACTAAATGTAAAAGGAGAAACTTCTTTTTTTTCCTTTTGGGCCACCCCGCCTCGTTGGGATACGGCCGGTGTGTTGAAAGAAGAAAAAACTTCTTTTTTATCAAGTATTACCAAGAAACAGCCAATAAAACCATAAAAACATCCCTTAAAAAAATACTAGTTGAAATCAAAGTCAAAATCTAATTTCTGCTTTTCCCATCATGCACCTGTGGGGCAGAATAGTTTTTATACTGTGAACCTCATTGTACAGACCCATTTTCTTATATCTAGCCAAAAATTACTTTTCATAGCTTATCTGAGGGAGCTGTGCTTAAACACAGTTTCTACGTGAGGAACCCTGGAAATCAATAATACAGATCTGCGTGGGGACCCTGGCATAAATATACAGATCTACGTGGGGGCCCTGGCATGAATAATGCAGATCCATGTGAGGGACCCTGGCATCAATAATGTAGATCTACATAAGGGACCTGGCATCAATAATGCATCTACATGAAGACCCTGGCATCAATAATGTAGATCTAAGTGTGGGATTCTAGCACCAACAATGCAGATCTACACGAGGCACCCGGGCATCAATAATGTAAGGCCTCTTACGACTTTAAAATGACTGATTTTAGTTTTTTTAAGTGTATATTCTAAATCGGCAAAGAAAATAGTACCCCTAGTGTGATTTTCAGTAATTTTAAAAATCTGACTGAAAATGGTAAAAATGCTGAACTACAGTCCAGGGTTTTTTTTGGGGTGAAAAAACTTTATCTCTCAAAATGGAAAATGGTCTGATGACACTGTTTGTTGATCAATTGCTCCCCATAAACATGAAAAAATCCTGTATATACAGCTTTCATGGAAGGTCATGAGAGTTCTTGCAAGATAAATGTACCATAAAAGGCACCTCAGACGGGGTAGAATCAACGAAATAAAACACCTGTGTCACGCTAAAACAGGGTCTTTTTATGTTTTCAAGTGCATACATGTATTTTTAAGTAGAATCAAAAATAGTTCCAATGGAGCAATTTTTTCTTGACTATGTTTAGTTATTTTTTGTAATTTTTAGGGTTATTTTTCCTAATTTTAGTTATTTCTCATAATTTTAATCATTTTTTGTTATTTTTGATTAACAAATTTTTCCCCCTTAACCATGCATTTTTGTACGAGGCAACTAAAATGAAGAAGCAAGGGGTTTTGTAACCCCCTTTTCCTGTATACATTAGTACTAAATTAAAAAGAGAAATTTTCATTTTTCTTTTTAGGTCACCCTGCCTCAGTGGGATAAAGGCCGGTTTCATTGAAAAAAGAAAAAGTATAGGGAAATAAAGGAAAAAAACAAACTTACGTAATTTTCCCGCCCAGATTTTTCTTGCAGCATTCGCAGTAAATGTCAGCAACAGCATGAAGACCCGTCAAAGCACTCGCTCCTCGGCTGGTCCGCACCCCACATTAACCCTGTCAAGTACAAACAGATAAAATATAAAATCTTGGCTTTTTTTAAAAAGTTTTATCTATGTAATAAAGACCACTTAATAAAGCAAAATTGCCCTTTATAAGAGAAGATGCAAATACATATTGAGAAGAGCTAAATATGAGCATAACACACAACATGTAGCTGTGTGAATGAAAAATGTGGAATAAATGTACTGAACATTTTTTTAAACTTTTTTTATTTTATTTCATATTTCATTATAGAAATTTAAGTGTGTTGCAAAGCACAGCAAAACAAGCCACTACTGAAACCATGACAGGCACTGACACTGCCTATTTTGACCTAGTACACAATGGCAGTAGCAATACCAACTACAAAAGTGCTTGACATATCAACTTCTGCTCATCCTGACCTAGCATACACTAGTGGGCACACATGAAGCAAAAGTCCTGTGCAAAATAAGCAATAAAAACACCTGGATTGAGTGATCATTAGAGTGAAAGATGAGGAAGGAATTCAATATGGATAAGTGAGATGTAATATAAATGGTGGAATGAGAATGAGCCACATGAGGAATACATTTGTGGTAGGATGTCAATAAAGGGGTCAAAAAAACCGCTTATCAAGCTTTAGTCCTGGAGGTGGGATATACAGTGCCTACACTCTGAAGGATACATGGGGAGGTTGCAGTTTTAAGGCATCATTTATGAGGTGATTTCATGCATTTCTAGAAAATGATGATGATAACTATTTGTCCTTCTTTTGGATCACTCTACCCTATGGGGAAAAAACCACAGAGTTAATAAAGACAAAAAATAAAGAATGGACTTAGGAGTTTATCATTAATAAAATTATCGCTAGAAGGTCAGATTAAGTACATAATTGTTTGAGAAATTCCCTGTGACACTGTCAAACCCTTTTAAAAAAGACTTTAGATATATGGATAAGGAAATTTTAAAAAAAAAAAGCCATTTATATAAAAAATTCATTCACAAATTAATCTGGGAAAATACAGTAAATTATATGTTGTCTACACTTAAAAAATACACATAACCACTAGAGCATGGATAAACCAATGACAAAGCTTAAAAAATTGTTACCAGAGCCAAAAAAGAGTTACAAAGAAAGATGCTTAAACAATTTCTATTGAAATAAAAGTGCACAGGTTATTATTTTTGGGTAACTAAGAAAATTCATGAATAAAATGAACAGTGTTTCCAGCCATCAACGGGAAAGGGTTTTGTTCGAGTGTTTCCCATTTTTTCAGTAGTATAACAGATAGCTCACAACTAACTTCCAATATATACTCCCATCAACTCTTCTAATACAGACATACATATATAAATATAAAAACTAATTATATATATATATATATATATATATATTTAATAATATAAAAATATTATAATATATATATAATATATATATATATAATATATATATATATAAAAATATATATATTTTTTATTATCACACTGGCCGACTCCCACCAAGGCAGGTGGCCCGAAAAAGAAAAACTTTCACCCCTCATTCACCTCCATCACTGTCTTGCCAGAAGGGTGCTTTACACTACAGTTTTTTAAAAATGCAACATTAACACCCCTCCTTCAAGTGCAGGCACTGTACTTCCCATCTCCAGGACTCAAGTCCGGCCTGCCGTTTCCCTGAATCCCTTCATAAATGTTTACTTGCTCACACTTTCCCAAAAGCACGTCAATATTAAAAACCATTTGTCTCCATTCACCTCCTATCAAACACGCTTATGCATGCCTGCTGGAA
The DNA here is from genome assembly GCF_026875155.1 of Cherax quadricarinatus. Classification (NCBI taxonomy): domain Eukaryota; kingdom Metazoa; phylum Arthropoda; class Malacostraca; order Decapoda; family Parastacidae; genus Cherax; species Cherax quadricarinatus. The sequence goes on from NW_026464908.1 coordinate 11,480, forward strand.
GTCCAAGCCTCTCCCCACACAAAACCTCCTTTTCCCCCTCCCCCAACCTTTCCAGGCCGACCCTACCCCCCTTCCTTCCACACAGACGATACACTCTTGAAGTCATTCGTTTTTGCTCCATTCCTCTAATGCCGAACCACCCCAACAACCCTT
>NW_026464909.1:0-14011 GCF_026875155.1 Cherax quadricarinatus
AAAAAGATAAAATTTTGGGAATTGGGGGTTGTTTGGAAGTTTTTTTTAAAAAACCCAATTTAAAAACCCCGCCCCAAAAAAATAAACAGATGACACAAGAGATGAACGCCCCGGGTTAACACCCAGCATTCTCAAATCCTAAATACAAAACACCAATATAAAAAACGTAAAAAGGGGGTCACTAACCAAGACCAAACAAAACGTTATTTCGTCAACCTAACCAGCCTGAAATAAGGCAAAAAATTTTTTTATGAGAAAGATTATCCAACCACGAGGTGAATAAAAAAGACCGGGAAAAACCCCCTATCAAAAATTCTGGGAAAAAAAAAAGATTCACAAAAAAAAGCGAAAAAAAAAATTAGCAAAATCAATAAACCCCCCAACTCCCCCCAACAGAAACAGCAACAGACTCAATGACTTTTTCTCCCTATAGGAAAAAACCCCTTGCCAAAAAATCCCAAGCTCACAACCCCCCCAAATGACTACCTCACTGGCAACACCCGAACACACTGTTCCTGCCCGACTAACCTACGAATCCCCCTTATTATCAACACCTAAAAAAAAGGCGGAGATTTAAAACCCTTACACCCTTTATAAAAAAAAAATGTCACAAGTGCTATCAAAATCTTTGCAACATCTTAACAAATCCATTGAATCCTCCACCTTCCCCACGTACTAAAAATAAAAGGGGTCACCCCGACCCCAAAAGGGAGGAGACCAAACAGAGTTGAATAACTATGGGGCCAATACCCAAAACTTACACCCCCTCCAAAATCTCAAAAATTAATTCAAAAAACAATCACTCCTCCCTTTATCCCCAAAAAACATACTCAACCCCGCCAATTTGGATTCGGGCCAAATAAAAAATACTAAGAGGCTATTAAACCCCATGCTAGAAATAAACCTCAAAAGAAAAAAGAAGTCCCACTGGGATCTTCATTGACTTACGAAAGCTTTTGATACAGTTTTAACCTGACTTCCCACGTAAAATTGTCACATATGGTATAAAAGGGGGGACTCCCCCAACTACCCAATATCCTCAGCAACAAAGCCCAAAATGTTATGAAAATGGGGGAAACTCTTCTCACAACCCCAAATTTCAGTTTTGTCCCCCAGGGAAAGGGCCTTGGCCCTCTTCTCTTTCTCCCAACATAAAAGACCTACCAAATCTTTGCAATTTTCTCAAACCCACACTATTTGCAGATACACACATACTCTTTCCCCCCCGAGCCCCCGTCACGCTAGCCAATACTGTAAATACAGAATTACAGAAAATATCTACCCGGATGGGACTAACAAACTTACACTAAACATTGACAAAACCTACTTCATTCAGTTTGGTAACAGAGCACAGATGTCCCCCCTTAAAATAAAATAAAAGGGTCACCCATCACAAAGCTAACAGAGGGAAAAAATTCTTGGGGAACCACCTTGATAATAGACTCAAAATTTTATACACATAACAAAAAATTCTAAGAAATTTCAAACTGTAGGCATACTACGAAGATACGGTACATGCCCACAGTCCCCTCCCGGGGGCCATATCACCTTTATTTACCCCTATCCACCTATGGGAATTTTTTGCATGGGCTCAACAAAAAAGTAACCATCCAGACCATAATTACCCAACAAAAGGGTGCATTAGAAAATAAAAAATTCTCACATAGGGACACACTCCAAATTTTCAATACACTAAACCTATTCACCATACAAAACATTATATTTTTACTGCACCATTACATCAAGAACACTTAACTCTGTATTAACCCCCCCTCAAACACTCCTGCCAAACCCCAAAAGAACACATGACCATAACAAAGGCACAATCACCTTTGATTTCCCCTCGTGTCCACTCACACTATGCAAAAACTCAATGCACAAAAAGGCCCTAAAACTGGAACTCTTCCCTGTAATAAAAAGAAACATACCTGTTTAAAAATTTCAAGTCTCTTCCAAAGATCACTTATCCCCCAAAACCCAAATAAAACTAAATAACTGAACCTTAAAATTGTAATCTTAAAGTTTCTACAATTTTATATCACATAAATTTTTAAACCTAAAACCCAATCAAACTTTATTTTTTTTTTAAATACACTACCAAACAGAATACTCCTTCTACTGAATGTACAACAATGCAAAACCCAAAGACCTTTCTTTTTAAAACTCACTTTGTTTATAGTAATCTGTTTAATTTAAAATTTTTTTTCACCCATGTCTCATTGCTTAGTTCATCTTTAATTAATTTGGGCCCGCCCGTAATGCTATGCATAGTTAAGTGGCTTTGGGATCTGTCTTTTTTGTATTTTTTTTTACCTCTGTAGTGTGCACAAATTTTTAAATAAATAAAAAAAATAAATAAATAAATAAAATTTTGTTGCCCGAGAGTTAACTATTTTTCTTAAATTAACTCAGTTTTTTGAATTTTTTTTGGAAAAAAAATTTTTGGGGGGCCCGAGAACCTGATATCCCCCCAAAAAACTCTCAACTCATTAAGTATAAATTGTCTGCTTGTGTCGAAGCCAGACACAGGTATGGTAAGATTTTGGACAGTGGATCATGCACATTTGGGCTTCAGATGCATGATAGAATGGGTAAATTTGGGTAAACTTTTTCTTTCAAAGAGTGGGAATTACAACTGGGTTGTCAGTTTGCAGTTTGAGAAAATAAACGAAAAAAACTTTTAACGAAATTTTATGACTTTAAAACTTAGGGGGTTTACACAAGTAGTCCATCTACATCATTCCTCAGCAGGGGGGCCACAGTCTATGGGGCATCCAACAAATAAGCAGACTCTTTGGGTGTCACTACTGCCCGGGTCCGGCTGGGTTACAAGTATCTTTGGGAGGGTTAAATCCCCACCCCCAGAGAGACCAAACGAAATGTAAACTTTGCCAGATGGGCATTGTCCACCTTGCATCTTATGTACTGGAGTGGATAAAATTAATGAATTAGAAACAACTCACTCAAAAGTTTAAGAAAAGGCAAAGTATTTTATCCACAGTTGTATATTACAGACCATTCTGGAGAAATATCCTGACTTTGCTAGTTGTAAATAATGAATTACCATGTGTGTGTGTGTGTGTGTGTGTGTGTGTGTGTGTACTCACCTATTTGTACTCACCTATTTGTGGTTGCAGGGTCGAGTCACAGCTCCTGGCCCCCCCCTCTTCACTGATTGCTACTAGGTTCTCTCTCTCCCTGCTCCATGAGCTTTATCATACCTCGCCTTAAAACATGTAGGGTTTTCCGCCTCCACTACGTCACTTTCTAGGCTATTCCACGGCCTGACACTCTATGACTGAAGAAAATACTTCCTAACATCCCTTTTATTCATCTGAATCTTTAACTTCCAATTGTGACCCCTTGTGTCTGTGTCCCATCTCTGGGAACATCCCGTCTTTGTCCACCTTGTCTATTCCGCGCGTATTTTACATGTCGTTCATGTCTCCCCGACCCTCCTGGCCTCCGTGTCGTCAGGCCCATTTCCCCAACCTTTCTTCGAAGGACAATCCCCGTAGCTCTGGGACTAGCCCTTGTTGCAAACCTTTGCACTTTCTCTAATTTCTTGACGTGCTTGACTAGGTGTGGATTCCAAACTGGTGCTGCATACTCCAGTATGGGCCTGACGTAAATGGTATACAGAGTCTCGAACGAATCCTTACTGAGGTATCGGAACGCTATCCGTAGGTTTGCCAGGCGCCCGTATGCTGCGCATTTATCTGATTGATGTGCGCCTCGGGAGATACGCTCGGTTATACTCACCCCCAGATTTTTTTTCCTTGAGTGAGGTTTGCAGACTTTGGCCATCTAAACTATATTGTGTCTGCGGTCTTTTTCCCCTTCCCCAATCTTCATGGCTTTGCATTTGGCAGGGTTAAACTCAAGGAGCCAGTTGCGGGACCAGCTTGTAGCCTGTCCGGGTCTCTTTGTAGTCCTGCCTGATCCTCATCCGATTTGATTCTTCTCATTAACTTCACATCATCCACAAACAAGGACACTTCTGAGTCTATCCCTTCCGTTATTCGTTCACATAATACCAAGAAACACACAGGTCCTAGGACTGACCCCTGTGGAACCCCGCTTGTCACAGGCGCCCACTCTGACACCTCGTCACGTACCATGACTCTTTTGTTGCCTCCCTGTCGGGTATTCTCTGATCCATTGCAGTGCCTTTCCTGTTAGTGTGCCTGATCCCTCTAGCTTTTGCAGTAACCTCTTGTGAGGAACTGTGTCGAAGGCCTTCTTTCAGTCCAAAAATATCAGTTGATCCACCCCTCTCTCTCTTGTCTTACTTCTGTCACCTTGTCATAAAACTCTAGTAGGTTTGTGACACAGGATTTTCCCTCCCTGAAACCATGCTGGTTGTCAATTATACACTTGTTTCTTCCAGGTGCTCCACCACTCTCCTCCTGATGAACTTCTCCATGAAACCCTTTCATACTATACACGTTAGTGATACAGGTCTGTAGTTTAGTGCCTCATGTCTGTCTCCCCTTTTTTAAAAATTTACTACATTTGCCATCTTCCATACCTCGGGGAGTTGCCCAGTTTCAATGATGTGTTGAAGACTTTGTTAATGGTACACACAATATCTCTGCTCCCTCTTTAAGGACCCACAAGAGATGTTTTTCTGGTCCCACCGCCTTTGAGGTGTCAAGTTCGCATAGCAGCTTCTTCACCTCCTCCTTGGTTATCTGTACTTCATCCAGCACTTGCTGGTGCACCTCCCTGCTCTGATTTCCTGGAGTCCTACTGGTTTCCACTGTGAATACTTCTTTAATTCTCGTGTTGAGCGTGTGTGTGTGTGTGTGTGTGTGTGTGTGTGTGTGTGTGTGTGTGTGTGTGTGTGTGTGTTTTGTGTGTGTATGTATGTATGTGTGTGACTCAACAATCAATATTTGCACCAATAACTCATTACAGTTGTGACCGGGTGTGGAAGTGTGAATTGCTCATTACACTATATTTTGTTCATGATTGTAGCCATGTATAAACGTAAGTAACCATTCTTACAGAATTCATTACCTTTGTAACTTGTTAAAGCTCATTAACCTTTGAAACCTAGTTCAGCTATCAAACTTTTGGGCCCAGCCCTGGACCCATTACATACCTCTGTATCTGAAAATACCTTTGTAACTTGTCATGATTGTCCCAAACCCTGACCTGGAGTTCATTCCCTTGAAATCGGAAGTTCATTACCTGTAAATTGTGATTTTCATTACCTCTGTAACTGCTCAGCTATAAAAACAGGAGTCCAATCCCGGACCAATTATGTACTCTGTAATCTTTTGATACCGCCCACAGGATGGGTATGGGGTGCAAATAAACATATTAAACTAACTTTAGTATGTACTTATCAGGGAGAGTGATTATTTAAGCAGTGGGTAACCGTCTATCTTTTCAGCTTGATGACAGAGGGGGTCACCTGTCAATCAACGAGAAGAAAACTGATGGAGAAGGACTAACGTCCAAGACTTTCCCATTTTGGATTTAATCCTTGTACGTGTATGAAATTGCAGACGTAACCCACATCAATGCAGCGGTAAAGAACCCTGCTTTCCCTGTCTTTGGGGATAGAATATCACGGCGATACTCGTGAAGAACTAGCCGGTGGTGGTCCCCAAACATTGCGACCCCCCCCCCCCCCCCCCCCACATCAGAACGGCTAAGATTTCAAAACACTTGTCCCCAACACAGACACCCCAATATATTATTAGCGTTGATCAAATGTTATTTTAAATAATTTTCATTTTCTTTTCTTTCATTAATTTATTATTATAATCAGGGGAGTGCTAACCGAGATTATACGCGCCTGGGGGGGGATGGGGAAGGCATTCAGGTTTAAATTGGGGAACGGGAGCACAGACCAATTCCCTAAATCAAGAGCCCCTCCCAATCATCAAGGAACCTTCTTGAGGGATTTTCTTTCAAATAGGATAACCTGCATGTTTTATTGTTTTATGTTTGCTTTAATAAATAATAGTGTTTATCTTGTTAAATTATTAATTTCGTTTTCTATCATTAATTTGCCTGAGGAGGAGCCAGCTTTGGTAATACTTCTGAGTTATTATAGAGCTGAGTAAGCCTTCACAAGTGGCGCCCTTTGCAGGATACAACGGCAGAATAAAATTTAACTCCATCCGAATCTACATTGACTTCAACGCCGCATACCCCAATGTTACCATCAGCATGAGTAATCATCTCTATGGTGGGGACTACGGTACAGGTATTTAAAGATTTGGTGATTGTTTATAGTCTCAATTTATTGTAAGTAAAGTCAGGCAGGATATAATAGTTAATTCTGCCACCTTCTTGTGATGCTTGAACATTTTGGAGGATTAATAGGACCAGAGATTTTCCAGTGACAATTGTTTCATTGAGTCTTTATTAATCAAGGGACCTGTCACAGGGCACCTTGTGATTTGTTGGGAGACATGGATGGTCAAGGGACCCCATTCTACTTACTGTTTGCTCGGAGCCGGCATAGAACCCATCGTTTTCATTAATACATATTGTTTAATTGAAGCAGGGATCGAGCCCTCTGATTTATTTACAGTTTGAGTGGAGCAGGAATTGAACCCTCTGTTTTCTTTAATACCCGTTTCATTTCCCCTGATAGTTTAGTTATTCTTGCAAGTATGGATGAAATACCATTTTTTGGATGAATGCTGGAAGTAAGTTAGGAATAACAGGGAAAAATTTAGAATCTTTCATTAGTGCTAAGATCCAGGAAAGACTTGAAAGAGAGAGAATTGAGAGAGAAGAAAGACAGATAGAAAGGGAAAGAGAAGAAGAAAAGGAGAGAAAGAGAATCGAAAGAGAAGAGAAAAAGGAGAGAGAGAGAATTGAGAGAGAAATCCAAGAAAGACAGTTAGAAAGAGAGAGAGAAGACAAAAAGGAGCGTGATAGACTTGATCATGAGGAGAGAGCTAGAGTACGTGAGGAACAAGCTAAGATACATGAGGAACAGGCAAAATTTAAAGGGAACTTGAGGAAAGAGCAAAGGACAGAGAGTATGAGTTAAGGGAGAGAGAAAAGGATCGCGAGCTCGAACAAACTCGTCTTGAATTAGAGAATAAAAAGTTAACTTTCTCACAACAGCAATTAGATGAAGGAGTAATGGAACAACGTGCAGCTAGTGCACATGTTCCAACCCCAAAAATTTTAACCTCCCTTCACAGAGGGGGAAGACATAACTTCATACATTATCAGGTTTGAAAATACCGCACCCCGTGAAGGCCTGCTGACACCGGGGCTACCAGGTTAGGAATGTTATTTTCTGGTACAGCTTTGAATATCTATGCAACTTTGTCGCACAATATCATATGCAATTATAACCTACTGAAGAAGGCAATCCTTAAAGCATATCAAAAAACCACTAATTCTTACAGGAAAGATTTCATGTATGCCACCTTACACCCCTGGCCAAACTTTCAACAGTTACAGGTAACACTCTTTCGTTTGTTCGACTTTTGGATAGAGAGTTCAGGAATTGATCACAGTTATGAATCTCTTCGAGACTTCATGGTTGCTGACCAGTTCCTGACAGCTCTTCCTCACCAGATACGAACATTCATTAGAGAACGTAACCTGATTAAAGCTGAGGAAGTTGCTGAGGCTGCTGACCTGTATGCTGAGGCTCACAATCCTATAAGACCTAAAGGGATCGAACCCTAAGAGCAAGGGTTCATCAGACCTTAAGAAATCAAAGCCTCTAAGATAAGATTTCGTTCGGATTTTTAACCCCGGAGGGTTAGCCACCCAAGATAACCCAAGAAAGTCAGTGCGTCACGAGGACTGTCTAACTTATTTCCATTGGGGTCCTTAATCTTGTCCCCCAGGATGCGACCCACACCAGTCGACTAACACCCAGGTACCTATTTGCTGCTAGGTGAACAGGACAATAGATGTAAGGAAACGTGTCGGAATTTCCACCCGCTGGGAATCGAACCCGGGCACTCCGTGTGTGAAGCGGGAGCTTTAGCCACCAGGCCACCGGGCCTTTTATTCCTGTTTGTCATTTGTGTGGTGTTAAGGGACATAAACGTCCAGATTGTCCTTCTAAGAAGGTCCAAAAAGTTGGAAGATGTTTTAAAGACTGTAACGATCAAGCACCCTTCTGTTCAGGAACAGTTAATGGACTTAATGTATCTACCATTTTACGAGACACTGGATGCACATGTATAGTCATTTCTGATAAGCTGTTTCCCCAAACCCTTTAAAAAAACTCATTCCCCCTGCTATACTTTCAGACTACTTGGGCCCTACAGACACTTTTCCTACCATCCCGTTGTTACATTAGGGCCCAAACGGGTTTACAGGGAGGGCTGAAGCCGTACTAGCTCCCATCACTTCTTGCTCCGTACTAATAGGTAATGTAAAAGGTGCCATTCTTCCTTCTGAGGTTGACCTTTCATCGCCAAGATGGACATAAGTGTTTCAGATCCTCTTCCTGTAAGTCGGGGGAAGCCCCTCGAAAGCTCAGATGAGACAATGTCTCGTGAGATTCATGTGGGGTTAAAAACCAGTGATGCTACTCTCGAAAGCGAGGTAGTAGGATCACCGGTTCACTTGTTAGATGAAAGTGAAGAAATCACCTCCGATATCATAAATGTCTTGACAGGGCTCAAAACTAAAGCAAAGGCTTTCTCCTTCTGTCCAACCTTTGATTTTCCCTGACTTCAAGCCTTTAGATATATCAAAGGACTCTTTTGTCAATTTACAACGTAAATTGCCCTTCTCTTCAGAATTGCCATAATGCCCCTAAACAAAATCAAGTTATCAAAGGAAAAACTTTTCATATAAATTTGAATAAAATAAATGTATCTTGTACAAGTCAGTATTCAAATTAAATTCAGATGAACAGACATTCCATCTTAGTTGTTCCCAAATCAATGCAGAGAGACTGTTCTTAAAATGGCTCATGACCTGCCAGTGGCCGGGCATTTCTCGCATTGTAAAACCTTTAAAAAAAATTAGGGAAACCTATTTTTGGCCAAAAATGTCCTCAGATGTCACTACCTATTGTAGATCGTGTAAAGTTTGCCAACTGTCATCCTCCCGAGGTACCAGGCGATTACCTATGGTCAAAAAGCCTATCTTTACGGTACCATTTGAAAGAGTAGATATTAACATCGTTGGTTCTTTATCTCCACTTTCATCTGGGGGACATAGATATATATTAACATTAGTTGATTATGCTTCGAGTTATCCTGAAGCCGTTCCCTTAAAGACCATAACTACTACAGAGGTGGCTGAAGCCCTTTTGTCCATCTTCTCCAGAGTGGGCATCCCTAGAGAAATTTTGTCTGACCGTGGGACACAATTCACATCTGACTTAATGCAACATCTCTACCAACTTCTAGGATGGTGAAGCTGGAGAAGCTGTCCTGGGAGACAGTAATGGTGAAGTTGGAGATGCTGTCCTGGGAGACAGTAATGGTGAAGTTGGAGGTGCTGTCCTGGGAGACAGTAATGGTGAAGCTGGAGATTTTGTCCAGGTAGTCGGGAATTATACGCAGGAAGGAATGCATATAAATGACCTCATAGGGGACAGGAACCGTAGTGGGGAAACAAGTGTAGTCAAAGATAAATAAAACCAATATTGCAAACAAGAAATACGTCAGGAAATAGCAAACAAGAGAACTCCACTAGCAATAGTGAGGATATATTACCCAAAAAAAACTGGTGGGAGCTCCATTGTTGGTGCTAGGGAAGATAGGAATAAGACAGGGGAAAAATGCCCCAACAGGGAATACAGTCACAGAAACCCAAGGCAAACGGAAACCAAGCCAGTGCCATACTATGCACTTGGTATCTGCAACATGGAAACCTGGAAAAACAGATGGGACGTGCAACTATGACCACCCTAGAAAATGTCATGCCCATATGCAAACAGGAAAATGCAAACTCCCTTCCTGTAAGCTTTTTCCACCCTGAAATGTGTACCTCTTCAGTACAGGAAAGACTTGCTATAACTTAAATTGCCAGGCACACCATCTAAAGGGACTAAAAGATACAAAACATCCAGGCCATGGGAAAACCTGGGTACCACAGCCACTCAAGAGGGGGAGGTTTTTTAGTGCCAGGAAGGAAAAAAAACTGCAGGAAATGGCAGAAATCGTACACCAAATCCAGTCCCTTCCTGGAGTGGAACCACAGTCGATGGCCTCCACTCCAAACCAACAGATACAGATACTAATGCCGGAAAAAAATCCCCCCCCCAGTAAACCCAAAAATAAACCCCCAGTCCGATAACATTTTTTCTTTGCAAATATACAGGGTCTAAAGCCAGCAACAAATAACAAAATACCTTTCATCCTGGACTGCTTGCAGAGGCAAAGGCAATGTTCACGGGTTTCACTGAGACCCACATAAAGGATCACTTAGACAACGAAATATGGATCCCAAGTTAAAACCTATACAGATTGACAGAGTGAACAGGCAAAAGGGGGAAGCTGGCCTGTACATTGCAGAGTCACTTGTTTGCACAGAACTGCTTAATGCCTCAAATGATGTAGTGAAGTTTTAGCAGTAAAAGTCGAGAACCAAAACCTATTCATTGTTGTAGTCTACAAGCCTCCGGATGCAACATCCCCGCAATTCCAGGAACAGCTGTTAAAAATTGACCATTGTCTGGAAAATCTTCCAGCTCCTGCACCAACATCTTGCTCCTGGGGATTTCAACTTAAGGCACCTAAAATGGAGGAAAATAGCAAATAATATTGTTGCAGTAATAACACCAGGGGGCAGCTCTGATGAAAACTCACACTCACACGAGCTTTTAAATCTCTGTACAAAATTCAATTTTTAAAACCCGCAAATAATAGAGCCCCACTAGAATGGAGAAAAGCACTAGACCTCATCTTCACTAACAATGATGATCTGATAAGAAATGTCACAATATCAAAAACAATATACTCAATCACAACAATAATTTGAGGTTCGACATGTATGCGCAGAGCCCCAGACCGACAAAATGAGATTAATCACGACGGAGCATTCACCAAATTCAACTTCAATATCAAAAACATAAAGTGTGATCAAGTAAACCAAGTCCTAACCGATATAAGCTGGGAAGATATACTAAGCAACACAGACCCCAAACCTTATGCCTAGAACAGATTAACTTTGGGGGCACTCGATGTATGCACAAGACTTATTCCTCTAAGAAAAAGGAGGAGTAGATGTAAAATAGAAAGAGACAGGCGCTCTCTTTACAGGCGACGGAAAAGAATAACAGAGCGGCTAAAAGAGGTCAATCTATCTTAAATGCGTAGGGAGACACTGGTCAGAGATAGCAAACATCGAACTTAAGCTAAAGGAATCTTATAGGAGTCAGGAATCGGGGAAGAACTAAAAGCCATAAATGAAATCGAAAGAAACCCAAAGTATTTCTTCTCCTATGCCAAATCAAAGTCGAGAACAACGTCCAGTATTGGGCCACTACTTAAACAAGATGGGTCCTACACAGATGACAGCAAGGAAATGAGTGAGCTACTCAAGTCCCAATATGACTCAGTTTTTAGCAAGCCACTAACCAGACTGAGAGTCGAAGATCAAAATGAATTTTTTATGAGAGAGCCACAGAATTTGGTTAAAACAAGCCTATCTGATGTTATCCTGACGCCAAATGACTTCGAACAGGCGATAAATGACATGCCCATGCACTCTGCCCCGGGGCCAGACTCATGGAACTCCATGTTCATCAAGAACTGCAAAAAGCCCCTATCACGAGCCTTTACCATCCTATGGAGAGGGAGCATGGCCCACGGGGGTCGTCCCACAGTTACAAAAAAACAACAGACATAGCCCCACTCCAAAAAGGGGGCAGTAAAGCAACAGCAAAGAACTACAGACCGATAGCACTAACATCCCAATCATAAAAATCTTTGAAAGAGTCCTAAGAAGCAAGATCACCACCCATCTAGAAACCCATCAGTTACACAACCCAGGACAACATGGGTTTAGAACGGGTCGCTCCTGTCTGTCTCAACTATTGGATCACTACGACAAGGTCCTAGATGCACTAGAAGACAAAAAGAATGCAGATGTAATATATCCAGACTTTGCAAAAGCCTTCGACAAGTGTGACCATGGCGTAATAGCGCACAAAATGCGTGCTAAAGGAATAACGGGAAAAAGTTCGGTCGATGGATCTATAATTTCCTCACTAACAGAACACAGAGAGTAGTAGTCAACAGAGTAAAGTCCGAGGCAGGCACGGTTGAAAAGCTCTGTTCCACAAGGCACCCGTACTCGCTCCCATCTTGTTCCTCATCCTCATATCTGACATAGACAAAGATGTCACCACAGCACCGTGTCTTCCTTTGCAGATGACACCCCAATCTGCATGACAGTGTCTCCATTGCAGACACTGCAAGGCCCAGGCGGACATCAACCAAATCTTTCAGTGGGCTGCAGAAAACAATATGAAGTTTTAAAAGATGAGAAATTTCAATTACTCAGATATGGTAAACATGAGGAAATTAAATCTTCATCAGAGTACAAAACAAATTCTGGCCACAAAATAGAACGAAACACCCCAAAGTCAAAGATCTGGGGAGTCATCATGTCGGGGGAAACTCACCTTCAAGGACCATAACATTGTATCGATCCATCTGCTAGAAAAATGACAGGATGGATAATGAAACCTTTAAAACTAGGGAGGCCAAGCCCATGAAAGAAAACTCTTCAGGTCACTTGTTCTATCTAGGCTGGAATATTGCTGCACACTAACAGCACCTTTCAAGGCAGGTGAAATTGCTGACCTAGAAAATGTACAGAAAAACTTTCATGGCACGCATAACGGAGATAAAACACCTCAATTACTGGGAGCGCTTTAGGTTCATGAACCTGTATTCCCTGGAATGCGGGCGGGAGAGATACATGATTATATACACCTCAAAAATCCTAGAGGGACTAGTACCGAACTTGCACACGAAAATCACTAAACCTACGAAAGCAAAAGACTTGACAGACGATGCAACATCCCCCCAATGAAAAGCGGGGGTGTCACTAGCACGTTAAGAGACCATACAATAAGTGTCAGGGGCCCGAACTGTTTCACTGCCTCCCAGCATACATAAGGGGGATTCCCAAACAGACCCCGGGCAGTCTTCAAGCTGGCACTGACAAGCACCTAAAGTCGGTTCCTGATCAGCTGGGCTGTGGCTCGTACGTTGTTTGCGTCCCAGCCAGCATAACAGCCGGGTTGATCAGGCTCTGGGTCCACCAGGAGGCCCGGTCAAGACCGGGCCGCGGGGGCGTTGACCCCCGGAACTCTCTCCAGGTAAACTCCAGGTTCATCCCAGCGTAATGAGAGGATTGACACCAGCCTTCGTTCTCAAGTCCCTTTTAAGGAAACTTGCTACCTTACCTGGATTTACCTGGAGAGGTTCCGGGGTCAAAGCCCCCGCGGGCCCGGTCCTGTGACCCCGGCCCCTGGTGGAAAAAAGAGCCTGATCAACCAGCTTTTTGGCTGCTGGCTGCACGCAAACCAACGTACGAGCCACGCCGGCTGATCAGGAACTGACTTTAGGTGCTTTCCAGTGCCACTTGAAGACTGCCAGGGGTCGTTGGTAATCCCCTATGTGTGCTGGGAGGCAGTTGAACAGTCTCGGGCCCCTGACACTTATTGTATGTCTCTTACTTGCTAGTGACACCCTGCTTTTTCATTGGGGGGATGGTGCATCGTTGCCAAGTCTTTTGCTTCGTGTGGGGTGATTTTCGAGTGCAAGTTCGTACTAGTCCCTCTAGGATTTTCCAGGTGGGATATAATCATGTACTCTCCCTCCTGCGTTCCAGGGAAAACAGGGTTTAGGGGAACCCCAAGCGCTCCAGTAATTGAGGTGTTTTATCTCCGTTATGCGCGCCGTGAAAGTTCTCTTACATTTTTTAGGTCGGCAATTCACCTGCTTGAAAAGGTTTCTGTTAGTGTGCAGCAATATTCCAGCCTAGATAGAACATGACCTGAAGATTTTCACATGGGCTTGCCTCCCTAGTTTTTTTTCTA
>NW_026464910.1:0-14371 GCF_026875155.1 Cherax quadricarinatus
AAAACTATTTTTAAAAGTCTTGTATGACCACAGACACTCGATTGACTCTAAGAGATTTTTGGAAAGTCACTTAAACCTAAATTTGGGGGAAACCTGTAGTAAAGCTTGGGAGGAAGTGACAAGAGGCCCTTTGAACTCGCTTGAAGAAACGGGGCCAGAAGTGTAAAAAAAAGGGGTTTAAAGGATTGGGGCTAACCCTGAAATGTATCCCTTTTTTGGGAATCAATTGGGCTTTGGGATAAGTCCTTTGGGGGTTGGGGGTTAGTGGGGGGATGTGAAGAGTTGGTGAAGAGGACAATAAGAACTAACCACTGATGAGCCAAAACATTTTCAACAGAAAGAAGCCAACCGAGAATCTGCTTCGAGGAGGGGAGAGAAATTTGAAGAAGTTGCCTACTTCAAAGTTTAAAGGAAATGTGTGCAAAGTAGCTTGAAGTGCAAACTTTAGGGGTGAAAATCACCCTCGCACAGCTATTGAACCCGTGCTGGACTTTTACAATACAATGTTGTGAACCACTTGGGAAGTCATAAAGGAACAGGAGGAACGGGCCTCTATGGACAGATATGTTGTGCGACAGAGGTCCAGTGACTCTAAAGCTGGTCCTAGTGCTTAAAAAGAAAAGGGGAAGAAACCCCGGGAAAAGGACGGCTACCTAAAGTTTTTAAGGGGGGGGGGGGGGGGTTCCTCTTCTAAACATTAACAACTTCCAACTCCAACATTTTGCTCCTGGGGGATTTAAATTTAAAGGGCCCTAAAAGGGAGGAAAAGAAAATAATATTGGTAGTAATAACCCCGGGAGGCAGCTCTGTTTGAAAACTCAACTCACGTGAGTTTTTAAATCTCTGCACAAAATTCATTTAAACCAGAAAAATAATAGAGCTTACTAGACTGAGAATACACTAGACCTCATCTTCACTAACAATGAATCGATAAGAAATGTCACCATATAAAAAACAATATACCAGATACAACAAAATTGAGGTTCCCAGTCATGATGCGCGGGCCCCAGACCGACATAAGAATTATCACGGGGGGAGCTTCCCCAAAATTTAAACTTAAATAACAAAACAAAAAGTGGGACCAAGAAAACCAAGTCCTAACCGAATAACTGGGAAGATATACAAGAAACACAGACCCCAACTTATCCTAAACAGATTAATCGGTGCACTCAAATTTATCACAAGGCTTATTCCTCTAAAAAAAGGGGGAGTAGTGAAAATAGAAAAGCAGGCACCCCCCTTTACAGGCGACAAAAGAATAACAGACGGCTAAAAAGGGTAAATAACTGAAATGCGTGGGGAGACAGGCAAGAATACAACATCGAACTTAAGCTAAAAAATCCTTTAGGATCAGGAATCGCAAAAAGAACTAAAAGCCATAAATAAATCGAAAGAAACCCAAAGATTTTCCCCCCTATCCAAAATCAAAATCGAGAACAACTCCAGTAAGGGGGCCCCACTTAACCCTTTGCTGTTTCCGACGAAAAATACTCTACAGCCAATTTTCTACTATTTATACGCACAAATTCAGCGGTTTCAAATGGCGCCAAAGGCCTGATGGGCCTACAGGGAGAGAATGGGTCTCAGGGTGGGTGTGCCCCTGTAAAAAAATCGGGGACCTAGGGGTGCTTTGTGGGAACGCCATTTTGTCATCCATTTTCACCAGCCTCTCGGTAAGAAGTTCCTCACTCCTGGGCGGTTTGGGAGGTTTTTTTGTTCCCAATGATACTCAAACAGCATGAAAGTGCAGTGCAGTAAATTAAAGGGGTTTTCAGTAGGTTCCCGGGGGGGGGTTTTGCCCGGGATAACGAAAATAGTGACAAAAACCCAGAACCCCAACCTTCGCCCTCGTGCGTGCCGGGCTTGTTCCGTTCCTTTCGCCTGTACCAGGGAAAGAGGAAACTATTTGGTCGTGTACAACCCCCTGATGATAGCAGTATAGTGATATTGTAGTATATATTTAAAGGGTCATTAAAAAGCAGTTTAGTGACAGTGAGAGTGAATATTCCCCAGTGAAGCGCCATATTACGACGAGCATGCGGCTGGTATGTTTCATATGTGTTTCCAAAGGGGGAAGGGAAACTCGGGACACACCCGTGGCCCACACCACGACCTAAGTAAAAGGAATATTTAACTGGGTATAATGGTGACAGTGGGGGAGAGGCAGTGGTGGTGATAGTGAGGGGGCAGGGCCCATTTTGGACCATCCCCGGGGCCACGCTACTACCACGCGGCTGACTCAGCAAAACAACCAGCCTCACCCACCCACATGCACAACCTGCACCACCACAACTGCACAGCCAAACCACAGCCACAACCACGGTAAATATCCAGCCCCCCACCACAGACCGCATCGGGGATTGGCAGGACGGGACGAGTTTTTCCCATCCCCATGACTTTGAGAAACACAAAGGGGAAAAAAACCATCTTGCCCACTTGGGAAAAAATGCCATGAACGGACTGTTTTGAGTTTTTCTTGATAACCCCGATGGACATCATTGTCAGGAAACAACACATACTGAATACCCAGGGCAAATAAAATTCTCCCCACCAAAATCACGCTACACAATGGAAGGAGACAACTGTGCAAGATGTCCCTTTTTTTTTTGCCACAATAATGCTTTTCCACTTTTTAAAGCACACGTCACCACATACTGGACAACAGATCCCTGATTTTAAACCCGGGGTTTTTGTGCTTAAGGTGCAACGTTCCCGTACTGTTGCTAGTTACACTTTTTAGACAAAACCAGGCCCGACAAAGCGACAGGTTATATAAAAAAAGAATGGGTTTTTTGTCCTGAAACAAAAATGCTGCATGTATTTTTTATCCCTCAGGGAAACTTTTTATTGATATCCTTGATTTTTTTCAAAGGAAGACTCCATTCAAGCAAAAAATACCAAGCAAAAGGGAAAACCTTTGGTATAAAGCATTTACTTGTGTGATTGCAAATGTCTTTTTTTAGATATTATTGGTACACTGGGATAATACTTGAAGATACCATGAAAATTTTTGGGGATCTCTGGGGGGTGGTTCAACAATGATGGAACCATACTTGTAAGGGGGATATGTTTTTACTGAAACGGTAACAAGCCCCTTACTCATGATTTCTTGCGAGGGGGCTTGACAGACGTGTTGGCACAGTGCTGGTAATCGCAAACATATGCCAAGGTTCGACGCTGGCACTCGCAAGGTGAGGTGCAAGCCTTTTCTGCCCAAACACATGGGGTTTTTTGGCATGACAAACGTGATTCACATTTTTGACATCAGTTCACACAAACAAAAGGTACCCGTGGGAGGGACAACGAGAACCAATGAACCCATTCTAAACCTGCACTGCATGGGCTACAACCCAATATGCGCTTAGTGGACAAATTGACATGCAATTGGGGTTTTCAGACTGTGTACGCAAAGTTTAAGTGTAATCAAAATTTTTCCATCTTGTTTATATCTCTATGCTAAAGCTTATAAAAAAATACAATTTAAAACCAACAAAACACAAATTGGTGAATTTTGCCTGTCATAAACAGAAAATAAATTTCAAATACAAAGGACAACTCCGCAATAGCCGCGCCCCCAGACTCATCTCGTAGAGGCCTGGGGATCACTACCCCCAACAACGCTCCTACTTCTGCCCAAAAAAAATGCTCAGAAGAGGTTTATTATTTTTCATACCCCAAAAACGCCCAAAACACGCAGAACACCTTTTATGTGGAGGGAGGGGAAGTCCCCCTCATATACCCATGTTTTAAAGGTTCCCCAACGCAGCATTCTAGGGAAATCTTATGACTTACATATTAAATATATTATGGAACAATATATAAACTTGTTTTTGTATTTTTGTTTTTGTAAAAAAAGTGTATACAAAACTAATTGATAAAGTTGTTCTGTTATTGTTTGTAAATAAGGGTATATTTAAAAATCACCTTACATTGGGCTCACAGGGCCCATAATTACCGGAAAAAAAAAATATTTAAAAGCAAGAAACCTTTTAATTAGAAAATAAAAAATACCGGTGGGCGGGATCGCCGCGTTTTCCATAAAGCACGTCGATTTCTGCAAACTTTGCGGCTCTATACCGTAAGTACTATGGCAAAAAATTTTTTTTAGGCTTAAAACACTAGTAAAAAAATTCTAACATTTTCATAAGAAAAAAAAATTTTTTTTTTTTTCGAATATTTGGGGGACATAGAATGACGTTTCAGAGAGGGCCCTGAAATAGTCAAAGGGTTAAAAAAAGTGGGGCCACACAGATACAGCAAGAAATGAGTGGCTACTCAAGTCCCCAAAATGACTCATTTTTTTGCAAGCCCCTAAACCCGACTGAGATCCCAAGTCAAAAAAAAATTTTTTTTTGAAGAGCACAAAAATTTTATTAAAAAAGCCATCCATTTATCCTGATGCAAAAAGACTTTGAACAGGGGATAAATACAGCCCTGCACTCTGCCCCCGGGCCAAAAATCATGGAACTCTGTTTTCCAAGAACTGCAAGAACCCCCATCAGACCTTTTTCCCCCATGGGGAGGGACATGGCACGGGGGGCGTCCCCCCAATTTTCTAAAAACAACAACATAGCCCCACTCCACAAAGGGGGGAGTAAAACAACAGCAAAGAACTACAACCCAAAACACTAACATCCCATTCATAAAATCTTTGAAAAGGGGCCCAAGAAGCAAGATCACCACCTACTAGAAAAACCCCCCAGTTACACAACCCAGGCAACATGGTTTTTGAACGGTCGCTCCCTTTTGTCTCAAATATTGATCCTACACAAGGTCCTAATGCACTAGAAACAAAAGAATGCAATGTAATATATACAGACTTTGCAAAAGCCTTTGACAATTGACCAAGGCGTAATACGCACAAAATGCGTGCTAAGGAAAAACGGGAAAAACGGGCGATGGATCTATAATTCCTCACTAACGAACACAAGAGTAGTCTCAACAGAGTAAAGTCCGAGCAGCTAGGAAAAGCTCTGTTCCACAAGGCACAGACTCACTCCCATCTTTTTCCTCATCCTCATATCCGACATAGACAAGGATGTCAGCCACCAAGTGTCTTCCCTTTGCAGATGACACCCGAATCTGAGACATTCTTCCATTGCAACACTGCAAAGCCCCAGGCGGAATCAACCAAAATTTTTTCAGTGGCTGCAGAAAACAATATAATTAACGAGAGAAATTTAAATTTACCAGTTTTTTTAAACATGGGGAAATTAAATCTTCATCAGAGACAAAACAATTCTGGCCACAAAATAGGGGAAAAACACCAACGCAAAGACCTGGGATGATCATGTGGGGAGATCTCACCTTCAAGGCCCATAACATTGTACAATCCATCTGCTAAAAAAAATGACAGGAGGGGATAATGAAAACCTTCAAACGGGGAGGCCAACCCCAGATGACACTCTTCAGTCACTTGTTCTATCTAGGCGGAAATATTGGCACACTAACAGCCCCTTTAAAGGGCAGGTGAAATTGCCGACCTAGAAAATGTACAGAGAACTTTCACGCGCGCATAACGGAGAAAAACACCTCAATTATTGGGGGGTTGGTCCTAAACCCGTTTTTCCCCCGGGAACGCGGAGGGAAGATACAGTTTATACCCTGGAAAAACCTAGAGGGGCTAGTACCGAACTTTCACACGAAAATCACTCACACGAAAACAAAAGACTTGCAGCGGAAAGCACCCTCCCCCCAAAGAAAAGCAGGGTTCACTAGCACGTTAAGAACCATACAATAAATGCAGGGGCCTGAACTGTTTAACTGCCCCCAGCAACCAAGGGGGATTACCAACAGACCCCTGGGATCCCTTTAACTGGCACGACAAGCCCTAAATCATTCCTGATCCCCCGGCTGGGGCTCGTACGTTGGTTGCGTGGGCCCCAGCAACAGCCTGGTTGATCGGGTCGATCCACCAGGAGGCCGGCACAGACCGGGCCCCAGGGCGTTGACCCCCGAAAAATCTCTCCAGGAAACTCCAGGGAAACCTCCCCTCCTCCCATCCCTCAAACAAACCAGATCTTAAATAAAGGTAAGTGTCATTTGTGTGTATTAAAATTAATTTTTCATTGGGAAAATTTTTTTTTTTTTTTTCTATTTTGGGGGTCAGGAATGGATTAATTTGATTTCCCTTATTTTTCGGGGGGAAATTTTAAATTCCCTTACGATAATTTCAGCATACATGAGCTTTCGGACTGATTAAAATCGTATGGGGGGGGTCCCCTGACTTCCCTTCACAAAACATGATTATTTACAATGGAAAAGGCCCCCGGGGGAATCAGGATGACCTCAGGTATTGCTCCCCAGTTTTTCCCGTTTGTGTCCCGTTTTCAAAAACATAAATTTTCTCCGCTGTTACCCCCCACTGGGGCTGTAGTTATTGCTTTCATTGGAATTTTTTCCCAATAAACTTTAATGAAAGTGCATTTCTTGTATCACGGTATCCCACACCATTAGTTTTTTGTTCAGCTTTGCTAAATACCTGTAGCCCAAATTTACTTGAACAAGTGGCATACATTTTTCTCTTTTACTTTCTCCCCCCTCAACATTATCTATTCAAATTTTTTCCCTTACTGCCACCTCTTTCTTTTTAAGTGTTTTTTAATGCATCATTTCATCTTGGGGGGGGGGGTTTTACTGACTCTCATGGTGTTTATTAGAAGTTCTCGTTTCTCTTCCCCCCCTTTATTAAATACGAATATTCTCCCTTTTTTTGACCCTCCCCCAAATCTCCCTCTCTTTGATCTCTCATTTTTGCCCCTCATAAACCTGCATTAAAATTTTACCTGGTCTGTCCCTCCCAGATTTACATAAAAAGAAATTTCTTTTTTCCTTTCCCTTTCCTTATTTCCCTTCGTTTTCTTGACTTCCCTTTCCCTTTTGAACCCCCACTTTGGGCCCAAATTTGGGGTGCCCTTTTACTTTTTGTCAAACTTTTTTTTTATTTGATAAACCTTCTTTGTCCTCCACAAATAAAACCCTATTTCAGCTATTTTTGATCTTGTTTTTAACTGCAGCTTCATATTCAGTCCCTAAACCTCAAGTGGGGCACTCTCAGAAATGCATGCCTTGAGGGTCACCTACTTGGGGCTGAAAACTTTAAAAATGGGGACAGCAGGGGGACCCCTTTGGGTTTTTAAAGGGAAAGATTTGACCTTTTAAACATGGTTTGCCCGGGGAAATTAAAAACAGAAAGCTACTGCCAGACTTACAACTGGGCGAATAAAAATTCTCATTTTAAACTGACATTCACCCTTTTGACAGTGGGGATAAACTTCCACCATCAATCACCTGTACCAGGCAAACCAGGGGGAAACACAGGAGACATCGCCCAAATCAAAACGGGAAAACAAAACTCCAAGGTTATAGGTCGTATATCCCTCAGTGCCAGTCGGGGGAAAGAATTTGAATATTTTAAACATAAAGGTTTAATTTTTTTAGTAGCTGACCTATATTCACGACCAGTGTACAGTAAAGAGAATAAATACCCAAAAAACCAAATAATCTAAAAACTAAAGGAAAGTCGGGTTTTGTAGGGGGGCTTTTTATTTCCCCTCAGTTTTTTTAAAAAATGGCGACCCGGGCAAAAAAAGGTCGGGCCCATTAAACAACACCAAAAAACCCCCCCCGATAAAGGGGAAAAAAAGGGGGGATTTGGAAGGAAAAAACCAAAAAATTGGTTTAAAACCCTTTTCCCTGATCTACCAAAATTTAAAAAGGAAATTTTAAAATTTAAATTGGGGGAAACCAGACTGTGAAAGTAATGGGAAGGGGAGTGTGTTTTAAAGGGGGTTAATTTGGGAAGGGTTTTGTAATTAAAGGGGAAAAGGTGAATTGAAGATTTTTTCCCGAAGGGGAAAATTTTTACTAGAAATTTTCAGGGGGTGATTGCAAAAGCAATACTAATGTACTAGGGACGGGAAAAAGGGGAAATAAATTTATTGTAAATGAGAAAAAGAGCGAAGAGTAAAAAAGGCAGGCATTAGGGGGGGCCCGGCGCCATAATTATATTTATATTTTTTCCCTTCAATTCCAGAAGAAAGAAATCATCAGGGGGGTTTGGGAAAAAGGTGAAGGGGAGTAACAACCCCCGGACAGGAAAAGCCCAACATTTTGCCACCCCTACCAAAAAAGTAAAGTCACTACGCCGCAAGGTATGGCAACACCGCATACCTAAACAAAAACAGTGGCACACAGCTCTTATTGAAAAGCCTTTTAAGTGGGGGAATCCAAAATTTAAAATCCAGACCTCAAACAAATTGTGCAGGGGCAAAACAGACAGATAAATGACGCAATAATAAACGGCCCTAGCAGCTAGGAATGAAAACCCTTTTAACCCATTTTTAAAATCATCCATATTTTCAATGTGAGACAAAAAAAGCCTTTTTATCCCCAAACACTACCAAACAGGTGCATACACTGTACTAAAGTACGCATAAAAAAACAAAAAGGCCCCTTTAAATTAAAAATGTAAGGGGTGGGGGGCATGATGGATGTTGTACAATTATAGAAACGGTGCCAGAATTCATTTTGTGTTAACAAATGCCCCTTTGGGCACATTTTACCCTTTAGCAGTATGACATTGTTTTTAACCAAATTTTAATACAAATGACCCTTTGGGGCCATATTTTGGATAAATTATGTTTGGGGTTTTATGAAAACGGGCCCCTTCCACTTTTTTCATGCAATGCAAGTCACTTTTTCCTTTAAAATTGGCAGAGATTAGGATTCTAGCTAAAAAAATTTAGGGGGGGGCCCTTTTTAAAACCCAAAACCCTCAAAAACATTTTGGATGATAGGGTGACTGACGACAAAGGTCAAAATAGAGGGTTTTACAATATAAAACGCTTAATGGGAACAAAAGGGGTGGTGGAGTATGTCCTACATTAGAAATGACTTAGCTTACAACCCAAGCCCTTTAATTTAAATAACAAAAAACGGGAGTTTCTATGGTTTGAAGTGCGTTTCCCCTAAGACCAAACCCATCTTATTAGGAACATTTTACCGCCCCCCCCCCCCAAAGGACCAGTTCTTAAAGATTTTTTCCGGGGGCCCTTGTCCGGAGTTGAAAACAATTGCGAACAAAAATACTGGGCGACTTCAATATCTGTTTTCACAGCAAAAAAAAGGGAAAAATGCAAAAGGTAAAAAGAAAATTTCTAGGTTTAAAATTTATTTAAACACTCAATTTAAATTAATACCCCAAACCCCCGGATCACCCCGGGTTCTCAGCCACCCTAATTGACCACAATTTTAAAAACCCGGGCTCTGAAAACATTAGTCAGTCAGGCGTCTTTAAACCCACGGGTCTTAGTGACCCAATTTAATCATTTACGCCCAGAAAATAACTAGGGATAGGAAAAGGCCCTACACAGGACAATAAAAATGAGGTCAACTAGAAACTACAGTAAAAAAACCCACGGTAAATGGGCCCTACACAATTGTAAACTGACAGGGGTTAACAATTAAAACGGACTTAAACGATGCCCCGGGAAAAATTCAAAACAATGTTCACTAAACCCTCCTTGATAATATTGCCAAAAAAAGTTAAAGAGGTTTGGGTTAAACGAAGAACGAACCCGGATGAAAAACTGAGATATTAATAATAAAGAAATTCAAGAACCCCTGCTAAAAAGATTTAAAGCAAAAAGACAGGAAATTTCAGCACAAAAAGAATTCCAAAGGGTGAGGAACAAGTACAGAGACTTATAAAAAAGCAAAGGCAAAGCACTACTGCTCAAAAATTTAAGAGTAAAAAGCATAAACCCCCGAAAGCTCTGGGAACAACTAAAACATTGGGTAAAAAGCCATAAGCCAGTAATAGGGCTAAAATAGTACTCACAAACGATAATGAGGGATGCCCCGAAACATCTAAGGTGGCAAATTGCTTTAATTCATACTACAAAATCTGTTGGGAAACAACACTATAAGTAAACTACCAGCTGCATCAAATACCTAAAACAAAAGACTCTGATAAGTTTCAAACATACTATACCAATAAAGGGGTAACCCCCCAAAAAGTGTTCCCAAATAGTAAGGTAAACTCATGATTTATTCCCAAAAAAAACTAAGGGGAGGGTTTTAAAACCCAAAATAAGAGCACAGGCCCTGAAACATCCCGTCTAAGTTCCTAAAAGAGGGGGCTTCGGGAAATGTCAATCCCCATTGCTTTACATAAAAAAATCTATCAATCACCACTAATACAGTAACCGGGGGGTTTTAAGGAGCCCCCCGAGTTACTCCTATCTTCAAGAAAAAAGTAGGGCTGATTGGAAAAAGGGGGGGGAACTATACCCCGTTAGTATACCCCAGTTTTAATCTAAAATTTTTAGAGGGGGCGGGGTTTTTCTCAAGTATTAAGTAACCCTTTAAAGACAAAAACAAAATTTTCCCCTAGCCCATCAATCGGGCCCTTTTGAAGACCTAAATCACCGACACCTCCCTTTTATTAATCTGATGGATTACCTGAGAAAAATGAAAAGTCAAAGGGGAACCTCCATAGGATGGGAACCTTAGACCTGCAAAAGGCCTTTGATACTGGGCAACCACAATATATTTTTAAAAAACTTCAAAATATCGGTAAAGGGTTTTGTAGACTGGTTTTAAATCCTACTTTTGCAAAGGAGACAAATAGTCAAAATCAACAAACAGAATCAGAACCCCTGCCAAAAACATTTGGGGTTCCCCAAGGTAGTATTTTGGGTCCCTTATTAAATTTTTATGTTTTTGTCAATGATATGCCAACTTTTCAATGCAAACTCCTACTGTAAAGAGATTACAGTGCTCTGTTAGTGTCAGGGAAAAGACCCAAAAAAAATTTTTGCTAATGTTTTAAAAACCCGGAACTGGAGTCCCCGCAGCAAATGGTTAGTGACAACAAACAAACCCTTTTTCACCCTAGGGGGAAAAATGAAAACCATTCTCTTTGGCACGAAACATAAACTGAGAAGGGTTTAAAAAATTTTTAAAGTTCAAAGTAAGGGGGGCCCTTTACTTTGTTTTTTATCAGTAAAATTTTTTGGGAATCCCCTTTTTCCCATGCATGTCAGGAAATTTAAGGGGAAAGTGTGTAAAAAAAAGCGAAGCCAACTGAAGTTCCCCGTATAACAAGCACAGTGTCTTTCCCACTGAGGGTCGCAGGGTCCTTTTCTAGCCCTTATACAATGCCATATGGATTACGGGTTGCTCTTTTTGGTACCTGCCTTGAAAAAAAAAAACTGAAAAAGACTGCAAATCACCCAGAACAAAAACGTAAGTTCATCCTGGGGGTGGGGGCCAAGAAACATGTAGGCCAGGAAGAAATTTCAAACAGTTGGATAACTGAAAGTTTAAACGAGTAAAACAACTGAAGCTAAATCATGTTTTTTAAAATTGCTCACAACAATGTCCAGAATATTTGCTGTCATTTTTTTCAAAGGGTGGGGCCCCAAAACAATCATAGAAATAGGGGGGGAGAGCACAACTTTTTTAGTACCCCCCATCAAATTGGGCCCGGGGTTCAAACACCTTTTTTTGTACACAAAAAAAGGAATGGGGAAAAACTACCCCCACATTCAAAGCCCGTCATAGCGTGAACCAGTTCCCAAAAAAAGGGCCCAAAAAGGGGTCGATTTAATGTAGCTACAAAAGGGGGGGGAATGATTTTCAATTTTTTTGCTAACATACGTGTAAAATTTTACCTTAATTTCCCTTTTAATGACCCCCGTAATTTTAGATATTTTTAAAAGACCTTGGTGTCCCCAGATAGTCCTTTTTTTGTATGATAAATTTTATCCCTTTATTGTAAACAATAAGAAAAAATTATAAACCTTTAAAACAAAAATAAAAGGTAAAAGGCCCCAAAGGAAATAAAATCACCTGTCTACTTTTTTGGGGTTTTCCTAGGGGTTTTCCCACACATAACCCGCTATTATAAAAATTCTATGGAAAAAGTTTGTTGTAAACCTGAAAAAAACTTACTTACTTATTACTAAGTGGGTGAAAGCATTGCCCATCATGTCTTTCCCGAAGCTAAACACACGTTTTTTGGGGTTGGAAAATTTTGTTTTTTCCATTACTTCAGCTTTCCTCAAAGAAAAGCAAATTTGGAAAAAAAAAATGGAAACTGGGGTGGGATGTACCCTCCCGACCTGGATCCTGTTCTTTGGGGTCACCAAAGTCAGCATTGCAAGACTTTTGAAAATTGCCCAGAAAATTGGAAATCATCTTGTCCATATCTCAGGCAGTCCATCTGTGCCCCTCAAAGTCCGTATCCCTCAGGCGCTCCATCTATTTTTCCTCATTTCTTTCCTCCAAGAGCACCAAATTACTACCTTTTGAATTTTCTTTTTACAGAGACAGGTCTTATGCTATCCTTTTATCTTCTAGAATGGATTCAACACTTTCCCCTTTCCAAAACATGGCAAAAATGGGGCCTGATGGCATTCAAAAGTTCGCAGTTTAAAATCCATGCCCCTTCAGTCCCTTTACATTTTTCAATCTTTTTTGGTACAAGGGGTTCTTCCCCAGTGAAAAATCTGCCGTTTTTTCTCCTTTTTGAAAAAAAGGTACTTCAGGCCATATCCTCACTCTAAAAACCCCTTGCTTTACCCTGAATGTATATTGAGGAACGTCTAGTAAATAGACTTTGGGATGGTATTTATAGACAATATCCTCCACAGTCAATTTTTTTAAATACTCCCACTATTGACCCCCTTAACCCCTAGAAAACCCCTGTTCATAAGGCTTTTCTTTAGCAGTCGGTTACACAGTCTTTTTTGATCTTTAAAAGGCTTTCACAGCGTGAAGCATTTTTTTTGTTGGAACCAGGCTAGGGTAAAAATAAGCAGGTTATAACAATAAATGGAAAAAAGAAATTGGAATCATTTTGCGCAAGTAGTGCCCCAAACATGCAGCAGGTTGGTGGGGACCCCCGGGAAATTTTAAATTATGTAGCTGAAGTTTTTGCCGATCACTGATTTCCGGATTGTGTGACCAACCCCGTATTCTTTTAAAAAATAAATAAAAAAAATGTTTATCATTGCATATTTCCATGGGGTGGATAATTACCAAATTTTTTCATATGTGTTTCAAGTAAACATAGTGCAAAACAAATAATGTGACTGCTTCCCAGGATTCATTAAGAATAAAATATCTTTATTTACTACAAATATTTGGGAATGGTATACAGGCCTAGCTGACATCAAGCCATTATATATAAAGAGTCACTTGTTATGCAAAGCATTTCGGCAATTGGTCAGTTTTTCCCCAGGATGAACCCCACCAATTGCTAACTTCAGGCCCCCTTTTACTAATGAGTGAAATAGGAAAAACCGTGTAAAAAAAACAGCCCATGTTTCTATTTCCAGGGGAACAAACCCCAGACCCCCGATGTGTGAAGCGAGAGCTTTTTAGCGACCACTCTACCTTAGTGGGTAAAACCAGTGTTATTTTTTTTGCGTCAAAAAATGTTTTGTAATAAAAATGCTTTAAAAATTTTTGGAAAATATTAGAGCATACTTGAAAATGAATGTTTATTAAAAAATATTAAAAAAATGATTATGGTTGGTAAATATTTTTTAAGCCCTTAATGACCTTTTTTTTTTTTTTGCAGATCTTTTTTTTACTGGGCAACACTACCCCTTTATCATACTGCACTTACCCGCACTAGAGCCCCGGGATTCTTTTCAGTACGTACTAAAATGAGATGACCCTTTCACTATTGTCAGAATATTTCAGGGCATCATGGCACCCGAAGAAAACCCTTTACAGTCCCCAAATACAGCCCTCTTAGCACCAGTGTGCTAACATTTTTGAGGGCATTTATAATCCGGAATAAGGAAAGCCTTGTCAGCGTAAATTTTTCAAAATTTGTATTCTTTACTTCCCCCTTTCCCTGGCAAACTCACCCGGGAATTTGTGTTTTTGAGTAAATTTGCGGAAGCACCCAAAAAATTCATCCCTTTGATACTGATGAAACCAGACAAAAACAATGTTGCGGAATCAAAGTAATAATATAGGAAAACCCCCAGTAAAAAGCAAATTAAAAAAACATTTTAAAAAGCAATTGCTTCCCCACAGTTTCAGGGAAGACAGAGGGGATTATTAAATCAAGGAAACGTCTTTGGAAAACACCGACAACTGATACCAAGCTCAGAGGATCCAACCCCAAAAGTGCGTAATGCCCAAAAAAAATTGTCTCCTTTTTCAAGGTGTCGTTGTTTCTGCATGGGTGAGAAAACCCTATGTATGTTCTGTGGAAAAAGGTTTTAGCCTCCGAGTACTCCACATACACCCAAAAATTCAGACATTTATTGGTGATAAAGTGGTTCAGAGGGAAATGCCTGCTGTGTCAGAACCCAAAGTTGAGCACAACCCATTACCAAAAGGGGGA
>NW_026464911.1:0-12107 GCF_026875155.1 Cherax quadricarinatus
GCTTTTTTTCTAATAAGAAGGTTTCAAACCGCTAAAACTAGCTAAACATTTCAAAGGAAATCCGTGAACCTTTTCCATTCTTAAAAAAAAAATTTTTTTGGGACAAAAAGCCCCTTTTAAAACCCTCAAAAAATCCAACAAAAATTATAATCTCAAAAGACGCCTTTGGGCTAAAACCCCAATCTTTCCCGTTATGTTCCCAATTTTCCCTTCCTTCGCAATTAAAAGATTACGGGCCCTTCATTGTGTTCTCTTTCGCCTACCGCCCCACCACCCCAAATTTTTTTTTGGCGGGGACAGCTAAATTAAATTTCGGATATTAGTTTGTAAACAGAGAAGGGAAAATTTTAAGCCAGCATAAGGTAATTGCACATAAAAAATTTCCCCCAAAAGGGGTTTGGTAACGGAACCCAAGGAAAAAGGTTAAGACAAGTCAAAAGCGTTGATAACCCCACTTGGCTACCTTGGGGATGGAAACCCAATTGGCCTACTAATCACATCCGAATGGGAGACCACGAAACTCAAAGGGTGGAAAGGGTTAATCCACACACAGGAAACCCAGAAGATCCGCAATAAAACCTTTCCCTTGAAAATAACTTCATCCCAATAGGGTCAACCCAAACAGGGCAATAGTTGTCTCAATTTCCAAAAAGGGGAAAACCCATATAAAAACCCAAAAAGGAGACAGGCCCAGTCTTCCTTTTTTTCTAACCCCAAAAGTGTTGCCCCAAGGAAACCCCTTTTCCCACATTTCAGGGCCCACTGCCGGGGTCAGGGACCGAATATTTCAAGATGTGGGCCTGAGTAACCTATGTTTTTTTATTTTATCGAAAATTTTTTGAAGGGGGTTTTTTCAATGTATTGTTTTTTAAAATAAAAATTTTATATAAATAATGGGTTTGGGAAATTCTCAACATTTCAAAAACCTGAGTTCCCTGAAAGAAAGGGGTTTATCTTCCTTTTGGGGATGGGCCCAAAAGGGTTCAAATGTAACCCCAATTTTATATATTATTAATATAATTAAAATTATATATTTTTATTAAAGTTTATTAAAATAAAAATATAAAAATAAAAAAAAATTAAATTTACCATAAATTGGAAATTCCCCAAGGAATCGGTTTTTAATTCTTAGTTTGTAATATATGAAGGTGGTTAAGGGAAAACGATTAGGGAATGTTGATAAAGGGGTATTAAAAGGGAAAAAGTTATGCAAAATGTTTTAAAATAGAAGTGTATTCGGGGGGAAAATGTTATGAAAAAAAAATTAAAAGGGGAAAAGGAGACCCAATTTGTTGGAGAACTAACAAAAAAATTTTTTTTTTAATATGAAAAATTTTTCACGTAATAAAAAGGGGCCCTGGAATGCATTGGGAAAATTTGAATGGGAATTGAATTTAAAAAAGGGAAGGAAAAGTTTTTAGAAAGAAGTTTACTACTGGGAAAATTTGTTATTAAAAATATGGTAAGGTGTTTTTCCTGCCTTGCCAAAGGTAATAAAACACTTCAAGTAAGAAGACCAATTGGGTGGGAAGGGTTGTAGGCCAGGTGAATTAAGGGGTATTAAGTTAAAAGCCAGATAAACTTAAACTTCATTTTTTTGTACAAAGAAGAACCTTTGTCAATAATAGGGGAAACCAAAAGAATAAAGTACTAAAAAACAACTGAGAAAAAAAAATATTTACCAAAAAACCATCATATTGAACCAGTTTTCAAGGAGACTGAAAAGTGTTTTGGGTTTAATTAGCTAAAAAGGAAAATGTTTTTAAAAATACTAACAACTGAAAATTTTTCCTTTTTCCTAAAATTATTTGTAATGTTTTGCCCCATTGGGAAGCCAATATCGATTTTTTGCCCTCCAAAAAATCAAACCTTTGTACCAAAAGCCCTTTTTATTAAAAAAATTTTCTATATGTAATTAAAAAAATTTTTAAACCTTTTTAAATTAAAAGTAGGCCCCAAATGGAAAAAAACTTTATTTTTTGGGTTAATCCGCAAAAAAGCCGCCAGGATTTTTTTGTTTTTTTATAAAAATACATTTTTTCTCAGCATTACGAGTGTATATAAATAGTTACCCCATGTTCGTTTCTTTAAATAAGGACCCTGAGGTGAAAGAAGGAAATGGAAACCCGTCCTGGCGATGGGAATATTTTAATTCCCGAGGAACGCTCTGAGAATATGCCATATATTATTTATTCGGGAGTATTACCAATTCTTTGTTATTTAAAATTGTTTATTATGTCAATTAATTAATTGTGATATATAAATAAGCCGTGAAGCTATAATAGCGTTATATTCAAGCATATTCCCCGGCCACCCCGAACTGGAAATTTTTCCATGACGCCCAGAAAATGGTGCCAGGAGGTTCCTGGTGGCTGGAATCTACGAAAAGTCCCCCCACTGTATTATGATCCAAATCGCCCAATTTATTATCTTAGAAAGAATAATAAATAAATACACCAAAAAAAAAACCGAAAAAAATGAAAATTGACGAGAGGTGAGCACACCTGCCCGGGTGTACGTCACCCTGGGTGTTTTAAATGACCATAATTCCTTGTAGGAATGTCGTAGAACAATGATCTGGTACCATTGTTTGCCAAGAGTTAAGCTATTTTTCTATAAGATTAACTCACTTTGTGAATTTTTCGACAAAATTTTCGTTCCGCGCTAAGTAAGCACTATTTGCCCCTGAAAGAGGCCAAAAAGTAGGTGAGAATATATTTTTGGAATGGTTGATGTTTTTATTTAATAAATGTCTGAACGAACGTGCATAATTCCACTGCACAAAGATAAAAGGGACAAAGGAACCTGGAATAAGCTTATTGAGTATACTTGGTAAGGGGGTATGGTGATTATTAATGAAAGAATAAAGGGTAAGACGGAGAGCATGATCGCTGAAGAACAATAATTTCTAAAACAAAGGGTTTAAAAAGACCATATTTGAATGACATTTTAAAGGGTAAAAACCGGGTTGCCAATGGAAAGGAAAAGGCAAAATCATGACAAGAACACCTGTCAGATTTGCCTGTTAATTGGAAGCCTTCCCTAACCAAATTAAAAAATTTTTTTAAAAGGAAGGAAAAGTGATATGTGTAGAGAAAGTTTTTTATAGTGAAAAACCTTTAAGGAACCCATTTTTAAGAAAAGATAAGAAAGTTTCCGTTGGATTTAGGAATTTAAAGAAAAGGTTCCCCAAAAGAGTGGCAGGAAAAGAATGTCAATATTTAAAGGGTTAACTTGTTCGGGTATGAGACCACAAGATTTTTCAGGACAGGAAAATGGTAAAAGGTTGAAAAGTTTATTTCCGAAAAGTGCCTTTAACGGAGCATGAGCCACCAGCAAAAGAGGGGGTTGAAGTGAAGTGAATGCTGGGGCATTTTGGAGAGGTGTGGGATTGGAAAAATGCAAAACCTAACACAAGGAGAGAGTTGCCAGGGTTTTACTTTTTGCTGATGGTACGCTTTGGGAGATTTTAAGTAAATTTGTATAGGTTGGTGGACAAATTTGGAAGTGAATGTAAAAGAAAGAAATTTAAAAGATGATGGATAACAACAAATTTGGGTAATGAAAGTTAGGATATCAGATTGGAAGGAGGAAAATGGAGGAATTGAGTGTGTTCAGATATTTTGGAGGGGAACTTGTCAGCAGAGGGGCCAAATGAAAGACGTGATGCAGCATAGAATTGATGAAGGGAAAAGGTGAGTGGTGCATTGAGGCATCTGTGACGCAAAGAACTTATCCTTTTAAAGCAAAATGGTGAATGTTTTTTTGATAGTAAAAAATGGAACCAAAGCTCTTATTGGGTGTGAGGCATGGATGTGATGTTGCAGAGGGAGAACGCTGGAGCAGTGGAGAGTCCGTCAAAGGCAATGTATCGTTTGAATTTATGCAGTGATTTCTTTTCTTAAGATTAGAAGAAGGTTTACCTTGATTTTTACCTGGAGAGGGTTTCGGGGGTAAACCGCCCCAGGGGTCCGGTCTGAGAGCAGGCCTCAGGGTGGATCAGGGTCTGATCAACCAGGCGTTACTGCTGGCCGCACGCAAGCTGACGTACAAAACCATAGCCCTGTTGGTCAGTAACTGCTTTAGGTGCTTGTCCAGTGCTTTCCTGAAACAGCCGGGGGTCTATTGGTAATCCCCCTTATGTAAAAACGGGGAGGAAAACTGAACAGTCTTGGGCCTCGTACACTTACTGTGTTGTCTCTCAGGGTACTCGTGGACCCCTGCATTTCATCGGGAATGTTGCACTCCTCCGAGTCTTTTGCTTTTATATGGAGTGATTTTCGTGTGCAGCTTGGTACCAATCCCTCCAGGACCTTCCAAGTGTATATTACATGTATCTGGTGGGGTGTTACCAAAAATATTATGAAGAGGGCTAAAGAGGGTTTGTTGAGGAGTTCTTACATTTGGGAGAGGATGGAATAAAATAGACCTCTAGAGAAGTATGGGCGCCTATCCCATCACTCCATACCACTGAGCCCAGACCTGTACAAAATTATTTTATCAAATCCTCCACATGCAGTGATCTTCGAAAGAGATTTTGGAATGCTTAATAATTCGCAAAAGTGTGAAATTATTTACAAACATTATCTTTAAGTCCACATTACGATTAGAACCTACACTTTTTACCGCAGGATTTTATGAAACACAATTGTTCAAGCTTGGTGCTTTGTTATAGGGGATTTTACTGCATACTCCAGTATGGTCTGACGTAAACGATATACAGTGTCGTAAATGACGCCTTACTTAATGTCAAAAAAGTTATTCATAGGTTTGCTAGGCACCCAAATGCCGAGTATTTATTTAATAATATGTTCCTCAGGAAGTGTGTTCGGTATGAACTCACCCGTGATCCCTTTCTTCAGTGAGTGTTGCAGCCTTTGACCTTCTGGGTTGGACTCTATCTACTGTCTTATTTATCTTCCCCAAGCTTCATTACTTTGGACTTGGTGGGTTAAACTCCGGGAGCCATTTGTCGAACAGATTTAACAACCTGTCCAGATCCCCTTGTAGGTTTACCTAAATTCTCGTACACTTGTATTCCCCAAACTTTATTTTCCACATTTCACACCTCTAAAATCTTTCTCTTCCATTATGTTATTCACTTTTACATGAACAGCACCTAAACCTAGTTAGGAAACTGACCCTTCGGAACCCCATTCAACAAAATGCTCCCACTCTAACCCCTTTGTCATGTACCAAACATATTGATTTTTAAATTTTCCCCCTTTGTTAGGTTTAATTCCCCTTTTTCCACTGAAAAGTGCCTTTGTTGCTTATTTTCCCTTTGGACCCTCTCCCCCCCAACCTTTTTTCAAAATTATACAGGGTTTATCTTGTGCCCCGGATTAAACTGTGTCAAAAAAAAGGCCTTTTTTTTAACCAGTCCAAGAAGATGTACCCGGGGCCTCACCCCCTGTCAATAATTCATTCTAGCATTTTCTTCCCTCTTACTTTGCATTGGTAAACTTCCAAAGGTTAGAACCTCCTCCGGGGTTTGTGGAACCCTTTATTCCATTTGGTCCCTCCCTAAATTTTTCCATGACTTTAAACATACTTTCGGGCCTCCCTGTAAGCTCCGTCCTCTTTTCCCTAAAAATGAACCTTCCTCTGTTTATACCTGGGCGTTTGTTTGGTGTGGTGTTGTTGTGGGGGTGTTGTGTGGTTGGTTGTGTGTGTTTTTAAAATGGGTTTGTGGGTGGTGTGTGTACCACCTTTGTGTTGTAGGAAACCTCAGCTCCTTGGGACTCCCTAATCGCTAGGGCTCTCATCTTTCGCTCGCTCCTGTGTCCTCCTTTTTTCCCTACAATACCTTTCCTCTTCCCTTTGACTATGTGATACCTTTGTTGTGTTGGTGTCTGTTGGGTTTTTTTTTGTGTGGTGTTTTTTGGTTGGGGGTTTTTTTCCCACCTTTGTAAAATTTTTATCTAGACTCGTCCGGGTCTTCATTTCCCGTATGGGTCCCCCTTTGTTCCCTGTCCCCTTTTCTTTGGGGAACATTCCCTATCTCTCCACCTTGTCTATTCCCTGCAGTATCTTGTATGTCGTTATCATGTCTCCCCTGACCCTTCTGTCCTCCAGTGTCGTCAGTCCGATTTCCCCTTTAAACCTTTCCCGTACGACATTCCCTTGACTCTGGGGCTAGCCTTGTTGCAAACCTTTGTACTTTCTCTAACTCTTACTGCTGACGTGTTTGGTTGGGGTGTGGGTTTGTGGTGTGTGTTGTGGGGGTTGTGTTGTGTGTGTGTGTGTGTGGTGGGGGTGTGTGCGTGTGTACTTACCTATTTGTGGCTGCTGGGGCGATTGACAGCTCCTTGTCGTACCTCTCCCTAAATCTACGTACAGATCCTACTCTCACTTTCAACACTCTCCTGGGTATACTGTTTCCTGAAAACTTTTCGTTTGAGTGTGTATGTACTCACCTGTTGTGGTAGCAGTGGTCGAGACATAGCTCCTGGCCCTGCATCTTCACCGATCGCTACTAGGTCCTCTCTCTCCCTGCTCCATTAGCTTTATCAAACCTCATCTTAAAACTATGAATGATTCCTGCCTCCACTACATCACTTGCCATACTATTCCCCTTCCCTGACAGCTGTATGACTAAAGAAAACTTCCTAACTTCTCTTTGGCTCATCTGAGTCTTTTAAATTCCAAATGTGACCCCTTGTTTCTGCGTCCCATCTCTGGAACATCGGTTCTCTGCCCACCTTGTCAATTCCTCGCAGTATTTTGTATGTCCCTTATATGTTTGCCCTAACCCCCCTGTCCTCCAGTGCCGTTAAACCAATTTTACCTTAACCTTTCTTAGTAGGACATTCACCTTAGCCCTGAAAATAGTCATGCTGCAAACCATTGCACTTTCTCTAATTTTTTGAGGTGCTTGACCAGGTGGTGGCTACAAACTGGTGCTACATACTCCAGTATGGCCTACAAAACATGGGGTTTCAGATCTTTAACGATTCCCTACAGAGGGATCGGAACACTGTTCTCAGGGTTTTCCAGGGGCCCATATGCTGCAGCATTATCTGGCTGATGTGTGCCTCAATGTCTCGGTAATATTTTCACCTTAAGATTTTTTCCTTGAGTGAGGTTTGCAAATCTTTGGCCACCTAACCAGATGTTGGACCACGCATGCCGCCTGTCCAGTCTCTTTGTAGTCCTACCTGAACCCTCATCCGATTTAATTCTCCTCATTAACTTCACATCATCTACAAACAGGGGCACTTCTGAGTCTATCCCTTCCATCATGTCATTCACATATACCAAAAACAGCAATGGTCACAGGCCCTCACTCTGACACCTTGTCACGTACCATGACTCCTTGCGTGGAGAAATTTTCTCCAGAGGGGGTAATCAGCCCCCTTCACCCAATTCAGCCCCCTTCATCCCCTTTCAGCCCCCCTTCAGCCCTGAGGGCCCAGCCCTGAGGGGTCCAGCCCTCTCAGAAGGGGCAAGCATCTTTGTTTACTGCTACAGCAAGTAATTTAATCCCAGATGCAGTACCAGTATGCGACGGGTCAAGATACCGCCGCTCCGTGCAAGACTCCAGTGTTGCAAAGTGTAATTTAATAAAAAGACAGTCCATCTCTTACCTAGCAGGACAATTAAGGAAAATCCTGCTCCCACTTTATTACCAAAGGTAAAGATAGTGTACATTGTTGTCTATGCTTAAGACAGCAAGATCAAGCATTCTGCTTGCTTCATTTGGGGGAAATGGCAAGGAAGCAAAAGTACTAGGTCAGCTTTCCTTTATGTGCTAGGGGCAGTGAGGTGTATGAGGCGGGGCTTCTTCAGATTACTTTTGACTCTACTAAAAGTCACACTGATGCCAGGGTAACCAACAGAGAACACTGGTCCATGCGTTAGTGTGAACAAAATGTCTCACAAAACACAATAAACACTTACAGAGAAGTGTGATCCTTCTTTAGTGATAAGATTAGAACAATAAGAAAATCTTGTGGAACAAAGTGTACCAGTGTGCTATTCCAACATGGAAGACGTGACATCCAAGGACACTTCAGCTTCTATCAAGTCACCGATACCTGTCGAAGGTGTGAAGAACACCATAGCTCACGCTACAAGAGCAAGGTGGTTACAAATTTCTTGTAGTACAGGGGACTTTCGGAGTTCTTGAGTCGCAAGGGATTTGTAAAACAACCTATAGTGGGCAGTGAGGGTCGGGCTTTTTAGTCCACACAAGTAAGTTTGTCAGCAATCAGTGAATGAAATATGCTGACATAACACCCTCTAGGGGTAATTTATTGTTTACATAATATGATCTATTACAGCCCCTGAGAGATGATCATGACAACAATTCAAGACCTCGTCTGCAGGGGCGGCCCGTGTAGACGATTTGCTTGTCTTTATCAGCTAAGTAAATTTCCCCATATTTAAATTATATCTTAGCTGGTAACCCATTTCTCAACATTTTGGGCGTGCTCGAACCGGATAAAGGCCGCACTGTGGGCCCAAAAATGTTGTACTACAAGTACAAAATAACCAAAACCAAGGTCCTTTGAAAAAAGCTGTAAACTAGTGTTTTACAATATAATCATATAAATGAATCCCTCCAGACTCAATCACAGAAATGGTGCAGCCAAAAAAAAACTGGGGCTTACCCAGTTCACCCAAAGAAAACGGGGGCTGGGTAACCTCACCCAACAAGAAAACGGGGATGGCACCCGGCATCTACTGCTCCCAAGCTCGAGAAACGCTGACTGCAAGCAAAACAACCCAACTGATTGTTCAGTTTTTGAGTGTATATACACATTAGTGTTTTTAATGTTTATAGACAGAAAATTTAAGAGACAGATTGTGTTTAAGTTTCTTATAGATATAGCTGTTATATTAAAGGACATTTACATGTGTGTAAGTAATATTTACTGTTTATTTTAAATTACACGTGACATTTATAGTGTATAGTAATGAAGTGTATAACATCGTTATTTACGATTAATCATCGTGGTCAGGCTGACACAGCAAACCAAACCATAAACACCAGCCCTATGTACCCTGTGCCCTTCATGGTCATTGACCCTGAGGTTAAGCTTAGTAGGTCAGTAGTGTCTGACTCGATTATGCTGACTTACGCATAAAAAAACTCGCTGTTTATAGCAGTCAGTGTTTTTTTAAACACTCTAAGTGTGGTGCTAGAATTTTCAATATACCATTAAAATGGGTTGTTTGAAAACTCAGTTTCAGACTTAACAGACAAAAATTTCACAATTAGAAAATCTAATTTCAGTCTGTATAGGATTAACTCAAGATACAAACATAGATTTTGATGCTCTAGAGGTCAAATTTGAGTTTTCTTACACAACTCTGAAAATAATTAATTCAGACTATACACATTATGAAAAGAAATTTCTTGAATCAGATCCATCTGAGGATGAAATTAAAAAAAGTTTTGGATACATTTAGTAATCAACAATTAAGGTGGGCAGGAGTACAGGGGTATCTGCCGTAAAACCTGTCACAGAGACCTACTGTAACTAGTGGGCAAACACCTGTTACACCTGTAACAACAACACGTGTCCCATTACCAACTTACCTACATTGTCATTACCTATTTTCCAAGGCCATAATTACGAAGAATTCATTAGTGGTTTTCAGTCCAGGTAAATTCACGAACTGACATGGATGAAATTGCTAAGTTTTAATTATCTTAAATGTCTTGTTAAGGAGAAACCCTATGAACTGATTAAGTCATTTCCGGTGGTTAAAGGCAATTACAAATAGCCTTACGTGTCTTAGCAAACAATTACTTTTTATGCTGACAAGGCCAATTTTGACCATGCAGTCTTAATATCAAGCTTGAAGCCAAACCCAAACATTGTTTTTCAGACTTACAGGGATTTAAAAATCCATTAACAATAGTCTCAGATCTCTAAAGGTGCTAAATATATCTAAGGCAATTGATTGGTTTATCATGTATTGTAAAAGATAAGTTTCACCACAAACTATTAACATTAAATATTATGTTCAAAAACGCTATTTCACTGTGAAGAAATTAGCAATGGTTTAAAAAACATAGTTTCATGGGCAAGCAACGAGACAAGATAAAAATCCACAAATCCCTGGGTAATAAACCTTCACTCAGTATAAAAAAAGTAACCACCCCACAAACCACAAAGGGAAATCCCATATAGGGATTTATCCCGGGGTGAATACAACAACAGTAAAAACGTCACACATAAACAAACTCCAAAAAGTTACTTTGTGATGGGAAAACATTGGGGCCAGATTTGTAGTCAAAACACATCAATGGGGGCACGTAAACAAATGTTTTTTGCAATGGAGAGAAAAATTCGAAACCACTCCAAAAACTGGAAATTTGAGGAACGTGCAAATAAAGGGATTTTTTAGCAATTTTTAATTTCTATACCGGACCCTACTAACTGGAACTTAACTCTTTAAATTTCCTCAACCTTTTTTTAAACTTTCTACTGGTTTTTCCCCCCCCCCCTTTTTCTCCCCCCTTGTTTCCTCCCTTTCGGTTCCGAACCATTGCAGTGCCCTACCTGTTATGTATCCTACCCTTTTAGTTTTTTTGCACTAATCTCTTGTGGGGAACGAATGGAAGGCCTTCTTGCAGTCCAAGAAAATGCAATCTCCCCCACCCCCTCCTCTCCCCCCGTGCCGTACTTTTTTTACATTGAAAAAACTCCAGTAGGCTTGTGACACAGATTTTCCTTCCCTGAATCCTGCTGGTTGTCGTTTATAACTTTTTCATTCGGGTGCTCCACCACTCTTCTCCGATAATCTTTCTCCGATTTTGCACACTATACCGCAGCGACAAGGTCCAATTTTTAGTGCCTTGTTTTTTTTGTTTGTTTTTTTTTTTTTTAAAAATGGGAACTACTTTTGTCTTTTCCCATACCCAGGTATTTGCCCACTTCAATTGATGTGTTAAAATTGTTCTAGGGCACCACAGCTTCCCCTGCTCCTCAAAAGGGACCCACGGGAAATGTTTTGGTCCCACCCCTTTTGAGGATCAATTCTTTTTAGCAGTTTCTTCACCTCCGCGGTGTGTGTATCCTCAAGCAGGGGGGTTTCTATGAGCCCTTTTCTGGCTCCACGTAAATACTTCCTTAAATCTCATTTGAGCTCCCTTTAACTTCTTGTGTTTTTCTTTAGTTTCCCCATCTTTTTTTCCTCACCCAGATACCTGGTCCTTGACTGTTTTTCTGCCCCCTGATTGCTATACAACCTTCATCAAACTTGACTTTCGATTCTAAGTCGTTTTGTACTGTCGCGAGCCTCCCCCCGTATCTATTATACTCTGTTCTGGGTCTTTGATTTAAACCTATTTTCTGTTCCTTTGTCTTCGTACCTTTTCCATTATATGTGCACCTATTTTCGCCTCCCCAACTTTCGGGTAAACAAAGGGGCCCCTTCCAGTCTTCCCATTTTTCGTTCACTTGGGGGAAAAAATCTTTCCTGCCTCCCTGCATTTTGTCCTAGTCCATCATTGGATTACTGATTTTTCCACCAATTCTCTTCTCCACTGAATTTTCCCAAAGGAATCCCCATGCCTGTGCAGCCCCCTCCTCCCCCTTAGACTTTGGGTTCTACCATCCTACTTCTGTTTTTCCTTTTCCATTGTAACTCATTTTCAAAGCTCAAAACCCTGTGATTTCTAGCCCGAGACCCTTTCTAGTGATGTACTCGATGTCCCAGCTACTCAAGTGAATACGAGGTCCATTTTTTCTGGTTATACTCACCTCCTCTCTGGTACTTTCCCTAAAGTACCACTATTATTTTGACACTCAATGTTTCGGGGGCCCCTTGGGGGGCTCCACGTTTTGCCGATCAATCTCTATGTGTTGAAATCACCCATAACGGTAACTTTGCTCTACCCCCTTTTAGGTCTTCTGGCCACCACAAATAGTTGCTACCATTGCATGTTGGGCTCTTCATTTTTCTTTACTGCATATTGTCATTTCGCAATGACCCACCTTATGCCCCCGACAGAATTAACCTACAAGTAGTTCCCCTTTTTTCCCCCTTTTTGTCCCTCCTTTTCCCTTTCCCAAACCCCATTGTTTTTTAAAGAGCATGCAACCTTTATTTCCTCTGATCCCTCATCTTTCCTCAGGGTCTGATATCTG
>NW_026464912.1:0-14253 GCF_026875155.1 Cherax quadricarinatus
GGGGCAACTTTTTTTATTTTTATTGTAATTATTTTTTTTGCATTAAACTTAATATTTCATTAGTAAATTTTTTTTTTCATACTTTTGGTTGTCTTCATGGATTAATTTGATTCCATTATTTCTTATGAGGAAAATTTATTCCGGTTTTCGATATTTTGGGTATTCGATGAGCTCTCAGGAACGGATTAATATCGAATACCGGGGGTCCACTGTACATAATATATAACATGTATGGTTAGCTGGACTTGAGTCCTGGAGGTGTGAAGTACAGTGCCTGCATTCTGAAGGATGGGTGGGAATGTTTCCCACCTGTAGGACTTGAGTCCTACAGGTGGGAAATACAGTGCCTGCACTCCTTCAGGGTACACTTGTCCAGGAAACTGGACAAGTGTCTTCACCAGATGCCAGATCAACCAGGCTGTGATGGATATGTGGGTCAGAGGGCCACCAGCAACAACAGCTGGTTGACCAGGCAAGCATCAGAAGAGCCTGATCCAAGGCTGAGCACTGAAAGTAGTAAAACTCTCGAAACTCTTCAAAAGTATATCAAAGATAAAGGATATAGGATGGTTTTTCCTGAAGCACAGCATTGCAAATGGTGTCTAAATAAAAAAAAAAAATGAGGCATAATGAAAATACTTAGCTAAAAGTGGCAGGAAAAACCCTCATGATGAGGTAAAATGAAAAACAAGGTAATTTTAAAGAGTTTTTATCCCTATGAAAGCAAAAGAACTCGGCAGGAGATGCAACATTCCCCGATGAAAAGCAGGGGTGCCACAAGTACATGAGAGACAACACAATAAGTATCTGGGGCCCAAGACTATTCAACTGCCTCCCAGCATACATAAGGGGGATTACCAATAGACCCTGGCTGTCTTCAAGAAGGCACAAGGACAGGCACCTAAAGTCAGTACCTTACCAACCGGGCTGTGGTTCGTACGTCAGCTTGCATTTGGCCAGCAGTAACAGCCTGGTTGACCAGACCCTGATCCACCATGAGGCCTGATCTCAGACGGGCCGCCGGGGTGTTGACCCCCGAAACCCTCTCCAAGTAAACTCCAGGGAAGTGGTTCACTGAACACTATGCAGAATGATCAATCAGACACATATGCAACATTTTGATATCTGTATTGTGGAAATATTTTGTCAACCAGTGGCTTCCTCAGTCCAATACAGAGAAGAATGGTTGAAGATCAGAAGTCTGAGGTTATCAGTCCATCAGCCTGGAGCTGATGTAATCAGTCCATCAATCTTGTTAATAATACAGTATATGCACAGAGGGAGGGGGTAAAGGAGGTTTTGTGGGCGAGGGGCTTGGACTTCCAGTAAGCGTGCGTGAGCGTGTTAGACAGGAGTGAATGGAGACGAATGGTATTTGGGGCCTGACGAGCTATTGGAGTGTGAGCAGGGTAATATTTAGTGTAAGGGATTCAGGGAAGCCGTTATTTTTATATAGCCGGACTTGAGTACTGGAAATGGAAAGTACAATGCCTGCACTTTAACCTTTGACTGTTTTGGTCGTATATATACGTCTTACGAACAGTGCTTCGGACGTATTAATATGCATAAATTCTAGCGGCTTCAAATCAAGCAGGAGAAAGTTGGTAGGCCCACATGTGAGAGAATGGGTCTGTGTGGTCAGTGTGCACCACATAAAAAAAATCCTGCAGCACGCAGTGCATAATGAGGAAAACAAAAAACTGACAGTTTTTTGGATTAAAACGCCGAATTTGAGGTGTATTTTCGTATAGTATTTATCGTTGTATTCTCATTTTCATGGTCTCATGTGATAAAATGGAAAACATATTACAGAAATAAAGATGATTTTGATTA
This sequence comes from Cherax quadricarinatus, assembly GCF_026875155.1. Lineage (NCBI taxonomy): Eukaryota > Metazoa > Arthropoda > Malacostraca > Decapoda > Parastacidae > Cherax > Cherax quadricarinatus. Next base: position 1,834 of record NW_026464912.1, read on the forward strand.
GTTTCACGGTGAAAACGACCTTGAAATTGAGCTCAAAAGTAGTGGAAATGTTCGATTTTTACCAATGTTCAGGTGTAAGCAAATCACACCACACGTTCAATACACATCAGCTGGGGAGTCTGATATTTTTTTCACTAGTGCATTGATATTATTTATACTATTTTTACAATAATGCAGTAGTCTGCATAACAGTAAATTTTGTATTTTTGTATGAATAAAAAATCAAAATAGAAAGCAACAGTAATATAAGCTGAGGCCTAGAGACGTGACTAATGAACAGAGGATATATTATTTTAGTGCCAACAATATCTACATTGTTTATTCTGGGCCCTATTTTGAAATTGGCAGCTTTTTTAATTTGCGTGAAATTGGCCAAATTGCCAATTTATGACCACTTTATTGGGTAGTTCAAATTGGTAAAATGGGCAGTTTCTTGTACTCAACTGATAGAAAAAAAAGAGTTCTAAAGAAATAGCTTTGAGTTTGGTCAACTGGAACAACGGAATTGGCGAAAACAGGGCTCAAAGTTGGTAAAATCGCTGATGCATATATTTCGCCGAGACCTCTAACTTCACGAGAGCGTAATTCCGTTAGTTTTCGATCAAATTTCGTACTTTTGGTTGCATTACCATTGGGAAAAGATTCTCTGTCATTTCATAAGAAAAAATAATTTTTTTTTCCCAAAATTTGCAACATTGAATTACAGTTTCAGAAAGGGGCTTGCGGCAGTCAAAGGGTTAAGGAGGGGTTTTTGGGATATTGGCAGTTTGGAGGGATATGTTGTGTATCTTTATATGTATGTGCTTCTAAACTGTTGTATTCTGAGCACCTCTGCAAAAACAGTGTTTATGTGTGAGTGAGGCCGTCTCCCACCCTGCCTCAGTGGGAGTTGGGCCCGACTTAAAAAAAAAAAAAATGCACAGAGAAGGGGGCTTATATACTGACCACAGGCGAGGTGAAGCAGTCGTAGGCTGTGTGGCAAAACGTTTCCACAATCAAGATAGCTAATTGTTGCCACGTGTCTAATTTGATGGTTCTCTAAACCCATTTACCCACACTGTGCAGAATGAAGGAGGTAATTGTGATTCCTTTCTTTCTGAAATCGCCCAACCTTGGTGGGAGATAGCCAGTGTTAATAAAAGAGAGAATTTACTAACCTGTTTTTCCTCATAATCAAGAGCTTGCTTGGTCCTGATCTCACCAGTGTTACTGGCAATATTGAAGGGAGAATTCTCTGGCACAGAATAGAACACCTCCCCATTACTGCCCGAGTCTTCATCTTCTGCCTGCGATAATCATGAAAAACAATGTGAAAAGAAAGGTAACAACATTCCTGCATACTAAGTAACATTAACTTTTCATGGTGAATGACCCAAAACCCAAATGTTACACAGCAGCAATTTCATTAAAAGTGCGACAATTTACATATTTTAGCTGAAAAAAAAAATGAGGTATGACTGAAAAATGCTTCAAGCCATTCTAAGTCATTAACATGTGCAATAAAGTTTTAGCACATTTTTATTTTTTTTTTTTAATATATAATTAATTAGAAAAGGATCTCAAGGGGATTGAAATATACAGATCAATTAAGCTCCTGAGTTTCTGTCTCCATGTGGGTTATTACGAGCATTGACAAGTGTTCATTACACTTTAGTTATTCATTGACTAGTAAGTAAATTGATTTTCAGCAAAATATCAGGCATAATAATCATTGAAACGTCATAGCAATGGTTTTTAACCTGAAGGTAATACCCTACCTGGGAGGGTGGGAATTAATTCCCAGGAAAGGCCTTACCTCTTGGGCAGGACAAAATTTAAACCTCCTGTGAGGGTAATTACCTGGAAGGGAAGTAATTCTACTTTTTATTAATTGGGGTTAGGGATAACCAGCTGGCAGTACAATTGTTATTATCATTATTTTTTTTTTTAAACAAGTTGGCTGTCTCCCACCAAGGCAGAGTGACCCAAAAAGAAAATCCCCAAAAAGAAAATACTTTCATCATCATTCAATACTTTCACCTCACTCGCACAAGCACTGTCTTTGCAGAGGTGCCCAGATATGAAAAGTTTACAAGCATATATAAAATAACCCCTCCAAACTGCCAATTCCCAAACCCCTCCTTTACAGTGCAGGCAATGTGCTTCCCATTTCCAGTGCTCAAGTCCGGCTATATAAAAATAACCGGTTTCCTTGAATCCCTTCACTAAATATTACCCTGCTCAACTCCAACAGCTCATCAGGTCCCAAAAAAACCATTCGCTCCAGTCACTCCTATCTAACACGCTCACAAATGCTTGCTGGAAGTCCAAGCCCTTGCCCACAAAACCTCCTTTACCCCTTCCCTCCAACCTTTTCAAGGATGAACCCTACCCTGCCTTCCTTTCCCCTACATATTCATACGCCCCTTTAAAAGTCATTTTACTTTGATCCATTATCTCTAAATACCAAACCACCTCAACAACCCCTCTTCAGCCCTCTGACTAATAGTTTTAGTAGGGCAACGCCTCCTCCTAAAATTTTCCACACTCCGAATTCTCTGCATAAATATTTACACTATACATTACCCTTAGACAGGACATCTCCACTGCCCTTTAACCACCCCCTCGCTGCAGCATTTGCAACCCAAGCTTCACGCCATTAAGAGTGTTGGTATCACTATACTTTCATACATTCCCCTTTTTTGCCTCCCTGGATAACGTTTTTTTTTTTCTCACATATACCTCAACGCACCATCACCTTTTTTCCTTCATCAATTCTATGGTTAAAACCCCATCCTTCATAAATCATCTGCTGACAAGTCAACTCCCAAAATATTTAAAAACATTCACTTCTTCCATACTCCTTCTCTCCAATGTGATATCCAATTTTTCTTTATCTAAATCATTTGATACCCTCATTCACCCTTTTTCTTATCTATGTTCACTTTCAACTTTCTACCTTTACAGGGTTCAGCTTTAGCCTTGTTATAAAGAGTGGGAAAACATTACTTTTTCTGCTAGTTTAAGGTGTAATTGCCATGAAGGTCAAATAGAGCTGCCTTAAAGCACACAGCAGCAATACCTACCCTTTAAACCCAGCCAACCACAGCATCAGCCAGGCCTTCATCGACCCTGAAGGAGTAAGGTAGTCCTATAAATCAGGGTTTTTGTCATTGATGTCACTGACTGGAATGCGACTGCAGCGGTGTTGAATAATCCTTCAGAGTCCTCTGCTTTTATTACCTACAAAGAAAATGGAATTTTGTAAACCTCACCTGTAGTCAGGGGTGGATCTATATGATGCTTGTGAACCTTAAGCTTCTAGGCCCCCAATCATAGAGGGGCCACAAAAGTGATTTAGTCCACACTGGTTAAAAATTTTGGGTCTACAGTATGAGAAGGTTTTAAAAATAAATTAATAATAAAGTGTAATTCAATACAAAATACAGTGGAACCTCCACTTGCGAGCGCATCCACGTGTAAGTTTTTCCAAATACGAGCAGTCGATTTGTTGATTTTTTGCTTCCATACGCGAGGGGAAATTTCCATGAAAGAAATCGGGCCATAAATAATGGAGTTCACTTCTCAGCAATTAGCTGCCCCTTAGCCCGTATTTTCATATGTTTTTTATTTTTGTATTCTCGTTTTTTTTTTTGTTTCATTTGATAGAATGGAAGATATACTACAGAAAAAGATATGATTTTGATTGGTTTCATGAGGAGAGGCACCTTGAAAATGAGCTCAAAATACCAAAAATGTTTCTATTTTTGCCAATGTTCAAAAAGTAAATAAATGACATCACCTCCATTCCCAAAATGTAGTCATGAATGGGTTGACATTATTTATACAATTATTACAATAATGCAGTAGTCTGCATAACAGTGAATCTTCTATTTTTTGTGTGAATAAAAAAATTAAAATTATTTATTAAAGTAATAATAATAATAATAATAATAATACATAAAATAATACTACATGTATAATAATGTACTAAATAATAATTATAATGATAGACAGCTTCAAAAGGCTGTCACTAGATGGCAGTGTTTACCACAACAATGCTGGAGCGGTTATGGCCGCCTCCACTTGTCACAATAATGACATATTTTATTCATTCTAGAGTATATATCAGGTTTCTATGTTATTTATATTTGTATTATGTCATATTAGATGAACTGTAACAGATAAATAAGCCACAGAGTTGATGATAGCGAAATATTCAAGGAGTATTTTGTTCTGTCTCCAGACAAACTCTCATCGGCCGCCAATGCTGCCACATATATAATGACATATTTTATTCATAAATGTATATTGTTTATGTAATAAACAATATATATTTATATTGTTTATATGTCTTATTAGATGAACTGTGATAGATAAATAAGCTGTAGAGTTGATATTAGGGAAATTATTGAAGTATTTTATGGTGCTTGAAATTTCACTGAAACGAATTAATTCCATTTCAATTAATTTAAATGAGGAAAAGTGACTCTGCAAACGAGCAAATTTAGATGTGAGCAAGGTCATGGAACAGATAAACTTGTTAGTGGAGGTTCCACTGTAATAGCTAAAATAAAAATTAGTATTACTAAAGTATCATGTAGGCTAGCCATTGCTGGTTGTGAAGGTGACCCCATAACAGTTCAAGCTTCAAGGACCCAAAAATGTGGTACAGACTGTTGAGGTATAGGACTGGTTGCAGTATAGACTGAAGTGATCCCAGTACTTGAGTGCTGGAGATGGGAACATGTCTGCACTCTGAAGAATGGGTGGAAATGTTGCACTTCAGAGGGTCATGTGATGTCTGCACACACCTAGACACAATATATCTTTACCTTTGATGAGTTTCAAGGGTCTGTCTACTCCTGGAGGGATGGTTCATGTTTAACTTCTTGGAATATCTTTGTTGGAAAAGTCAATGTGGCAAAAGAAAATATCATGGATGCCATTAAGTTTTAAGGAATTGGAGAATAAAAAAAATGGTAATTCTCTTTAAAATCACATCTACCCAATTGGGTAATGAAGTATTTTCCCAACAGTCTCTCTATACATCACATAAACTAACCAGATTATACGAGTCCAAGCTCTCACGATCCAGTGGGTTCACTAAACGTAAAGTTCCAGATGTTTCTCCAATTTCAAAGTGATTAAGTTCATTTCCGCTGATGATAGAGAAGCTGGCTGGTGTCACCCTCTGGATCTAAGGCCTAGAAAAAAAATTTAATATATCAGGTACAATTTGTAAATATTATAAACTGCAGACATGTTACCACAGTAAGTTATTAACCCTTTCACTGTTGGTGCCATATAGATACGTCTTACGAGCCAGTGTTGGTGACAAATTAATACCCCAAAATTCTAGAGACTTCAAATCTAGCAGAAGAAAATTGGCACACTTACACATGAGAGTATGGGTCTGCGTGGTCAGTGTGCGCAGCATAAAAAAAAATTCTGCAGCACGCAGTGTGCATAATGAGAAAAAAACTCCAATCATGTTTTTGGATTAAAATGCCAACTTTGAAGTGTATTTTTGTATGGTATTTATGGTTGTATTCTCATTTCCTTGGTCTCATTTGACATAATGGAAAATATATTACAGAAATAGAGATTATTTTGATTGGTTTCATGATGAAAACTACCTTGAAATTGAGCTCAAACAGTGGAAATGTTTAGATTTTTGCCAATGTCCAAGAGTAAACAATACGTGTTCAATACGTGTCCAATTGACCAGTCTAATATACTGTCACAAATGGGTTGACATTATTTATACAATTATACAACAATGCAGTAGTGTGTATAAGAGTAAATCTTCTGGATTTTTGTGTGAATAAAAATTCAAAATGGAAAGCAAGAGTAATATAAGAGGGGGCCTGGAAACACGACTAATGAACTGAGAAAATGTTATTTTAATGCCAGGAATGTCTGCAATGTTTATTCTGGACCCCATTTTGAAATTGGCATCTTTCAAAATTTATGTGAAATTGGCCAAGTTGCCAATTGATAGGTGTATCTCAACACCTGAACCCCAATCTCTTTGCTGACGACACGACTTATGTCATCTTTCAACCCTAATCTTCCCACCCTCAACACCACTGTTAATGAGAGCTGATCAAAATATCGACTTGGATGACAGCCAATAAACTTACGCTTAACACTGACAAAACCTACTACGTTATGTTTGGTAGCAGAGCAGGAGATGCGCAAATTAACATTAAGATCGACAACACTCTAATTGCCAGGCATAATGAGGGCAAATTCCTAGGCCTATACCTAGACAACAATCTGAACTTCATCACCCATATCCAACACATAACCAAAAAAAGTATCCAAAACGGTTGGGATCCTCTCTAAGATACGATACTACGTGCCGCAAACTGCCCTTCTCACACTATACCATTCACTTACATATCCATACCTCACTTATGCTATCTGTGCTTGGGGTTCAACTGCAGCAACACACCTAAAGCCAATAATAACCCAACAAAAAGCCGCAGTAAGAATAATCACTAAATCCCATCCCTGGCAACACACCCCCCCACTCTTCACAGATCTAAACTTACTCCTGTTCTGTACATCCACACTTACTACTGTGCAATCTACATCTACAGGACCTTAAATTCCAATATTAACCTTGACCTAAATGCTTTCTTGATAGTTGTGACAGAACCCACAGGCACAACACCAGACACATACAACTCTATGACATTCCCCGTTCCGACTAAACCTTTACAAAAATTCAATGTATGTCAAAGGCCCTAAAATCTGGAACACCCTACCTGAAAATTCTAAAACTGCAGACACATTCATCACCTTCAAAACTACCATCAGAAAACATCTTATCTCCCTGATACACCCTGTCAACTAATTACACGAATACCACCTGGTGGTTCACACTTACACTCACTCACCCATTTGACCATACACAGAAATATCATCTCAATCTCAAAATAATGAATCTTAACTAGTCATAAGTTGGCCTGTGATACTCCAATACTGAAACTATGTATAGTGCCAAAACAAAAGCATTCACATTGCTAAACTCACAAACTAGTATTTAGTCACTTAGCCATAATACCAACTTACCTCATAATTTTGTAATATTTTAAACTTAAGATTTAATCTAAGTCTGCCTGAAATGCCTAGCCATGCTAGGTGTTCTAGTGGTACACTCTGTAATTATTATTTGACTACATGTAAACCACACATAACCAAATTCTGAAAAACTCAGCATTGTAATCCTTATAGAGAATAAACTTTGAATTTGAATTGAATTTGAATTAAATGAGCAGTTTCTTGTGCTCAATCAATAGAAAAAATGGAGTTCTAAAGAAATAGCTATGAGATTGGTCGACTGGAACAATGGAATTGGCTGCAAATAGGGCTTAAATTGGGCGAAATCGCCGATGCGTACGCTAACTTCGCGAGAACATAATTCTGTAAGTTTTCCATCAAATTTCATACTTTTGGTATCATTACCATTGGGAAAAGATTCTCTATCATTTCATAAGAAAAAACATTTTTTTTTTTTAAATTCTTCAACATTGAGAGTGAGTTCAGGATCAGGGGTCTCCACAGTGAAAGGGTTAAGAAAGTTGATAAAGATAGCAAATAGAATATTGATTAGTCATTATACAGTAGGGCCCCACTTTACGACATTCTGCTAATACGGTCATTTCAAATTATGACCAAAACTCGCTATAAACGGCTCCCCCCACCTGACTTTCTAATACGGTCACCACGCCCAACTCGGTTTGTTTACATTCTCCGTGAGATCCGTAAGCACTAAGTCTCTCCATTATGTCTGAAACTCCAAAATTTCAAGTGTTTTTAAAAGTTATTTCATATTTTATATATACTCTGATAATTATACCTGTACCTAAATATACTCTGATAATTATACCTGTACCTATACATATATACCTTATATATACTCTGATAATTATACCTGTACCTAAATAAACTTGCATACTGTGCTGGCGTTGCAGGTACACATTAAAATCAGTGTCTTATGTCTCGAGACGTCATATTAGTAATGATAATAATAATCACCGAGTCACATTTAAATGTCGTATATTATGTTAATATATACAAATTTTCATTAATCCATCCATGATATTTTTTTCAAAATTATATAATAAACACGATACATAACATATAAAGATGATAAATACACCCCACAATAGAATAAATAAACATAAATATGAGATGTCGTAACCAGATAACTTGTACAAGTGACGGCAAGAATAACATTTTCTCTAATCTAACATAAGAGAAAATGTGTTACTGGGGGTAACTGTAGAAAATTATTCCTTTTGTATGTAGTTTATTCAGGTATACACAATACAGTTACATAGATTATCATACATAACAGCGTATGTGTAGAGAACCTGGGATAACCCAAAAAAGTCAGTGACTTATTTCCATTGCCTTCTCTCAGAGCGTTATTTCTTCTCAAAATGGTGTTACATGAGAATAGGAGTGTTTTTTCTTTATTTACTCTACCGTATCAATGTAGAGACAACTTGTACACATTGTAACTTGTACACAAAGCAGACGTGTACACTTTGTTTACAAAACTTATGTTCGCCTGGTTTGTTTACATAACTCTGCGCCTGTCCTCTCTCATGCACTCATTCTCTCTCTCTCATTTATTCGTTTTATCTCATTTTTCTTACTCCTGACCCTACATTAAGACTACAAATAATTTTAAGGTAAGTAATGAGTGAACTGTATATACATTTTATCACTCTGGGATGCTTAAATATCATAGAATAGTATGTGTGGGTGGGTTGGCCTGGTATGGTAGCCCGGCTTTACTACCATACATACCACACTTGATTTCTTACAATAAATGCTACTTGTCTCACCCTAGATTAAGACTATAAATATTTTAAGGTAAGTAATGAGTAAACTGTATATGTATTTTATCGCTCTGGGATGCTTAAATGTAATAGAATATTATGTGGCCTGGTATGGTAGCCCGGCTGACTACCATACATATCACACTTGATTTCTTACAATAAATACTACTTGTCCTCACCCAAGATTAAGACTATAAATATTTTAAGGTAAGTAATGATTTGCAAAGGACCCCAATGGAAATAAGTCACTCTGTCTGACTTTTTTGGGTTATCCTAGGTTCTCTACACATATGCTGCTATGTATGATAATTCTATGTAATTGTATTTGTGTATACCTGAATAAACTTACTTACTTACTTACTATGTGTGTATTGTACTTTTTTATCGTTTTTTGATGCCTAGTTCTACTGCTAACTTAATATATGTTAGTGAAACTTGTTATCTAGTATTTGTATGCATTTATAAGGGTAAAAAAAGGGTGTTCCACTTTACTGTAATTTCCGCTTTACGGCGGTAGCCTGGAACCTAACCTGCCGTATAAGTGGGACCCTACTGTATATACTACTTAATATCTGAATTAAAAATAATGTGCTGAATGAATGGAAACCTATGATCATTAATCAATTTAGGGGTCATACACCCAGTAAATAAAGACAATGGGGACTAAGAATTTCAACCCAAGGCATGTAAAATGGAAGAATGTAGCAAATAATACTGTAGCAGAGATAACACCAGAGGCAGCTCAGACAAAAACTTGCACACACATGAGCTTTTAAGTTTCTGCCCACCAAATTTCACCTTAAATCAGCAAATACTATAATTTTAGAGCCAACAAGACTGGAGAATACATTGGACCTCATCTTCACTAACAATGATGAGCTGATACAAAATATTACCATATCAAAAACAATATGTACTAAGATCACAACATAATAGAAGTTCAGACGTATGCGCAGGGCCCCCGACCAACAAAATGTGATCAGTCATGAGGGAGCCTTCCCTAAATTCAACTTCAATAACAAAACATAGGGTGAGACCAAGTAAACCAGGTCCTAAATGATATAAACTGGGAAGACAGCCTAAGCAACATGGATCCAAACCTATGTCTAGAACAAATTAACTATGTGGCACTTGAGGTACACCTTGTTACAGGTATGTCACACACACACTGACAGGTGAACATTTACACCTGCCTTGGCCATTTACTATTGTCTAGGAATATATATATAGAGTATTTATAGGTCCCAGTAATGTGTTGGATACATGGGAGTATATAATAATAATAATAATAATCATAATAATAATAATAATAAGCAGGGGGGGATACAGTGTTGGAGTGGTTGGTATTTTTGTTTAATAAATGTATGAAAGAGGGGAAGGTACCTAGGGATGGCGGAGAGCATGTATAGTCCCTTTATATAAAGGGAAGGGGGACAAAAGAGATTGCAAAAATTATAGAGGAGATAAGCTTACTGAGTATACCAGGAAAAGTGTACGTAGGGTTATAAATTGAAAGAATTAGAGGTAAGACAGAATGCAGGATTGCGGATGAGCAAGGAGGTTTCAGAGTGGGTACGGATGATTAGATCAAGTGTTTTACATTGAAGCATATATGTGAACAGTATTTAGATAAAGGTAGGGAAATATTTTATTGCACATACTAGACATGAGAGAATGGGTGTGCGCACTCACTGTGTGCCATATTAAAATAATTGGGGATGCCTGGGTACCATATGCTCTTTTTTTCCTTTTAAAAGAAAAGAATGTTTTTTCCTCAAAAAAGTTTGGGGCACTACGCGAGTGAACGTATAATATACGTTTGGACCGTTTAAGGGTTAAAAGAAGAAGGGAAGCAACCCCGGAAAAGGACTTGCTACCTCAAGTCCTAATGGAAGGGGATTCCCCTTCTAAACAGTAACAACTTCGACATCTCTCCGCTCCTCCCATCCCATCAATCTTCACCAGATCTTCATTAAAGGTAAGTGTCAATTATTCTATTGTTTATTATTCTATTGTTATTATTCTATTGTTATTGTTGTTATTGTAATTATTCTATTGCATTAAACTTAATATTTCATGTGGTAAATTTTTTTTCTTATACTTTTGGGTGTCTTGCATGTTTAATTTGATTTCCATTATTTCTTATGGGGAAAATTGATTCGCTTTTCGATATTTTCGGTATTCGATGAGCTCTCAGGAAAGGATTAATATCGAATACCGGGGGTCCACTGTACCAGGTAACAACACCTGCTATACAACAAGGTCCTCAAATTCCTGAGAATATACCCAAGCATTTGAGGAGGGAAGGTGGTCATTTCATAATACAGCTTCCTTCAACTAAGAAGAAATTTGCTCAGAAGAGATGTGTTGTCTGTGCCCAAACAAAACGACGGCAACAAAGACGCAAAGACACTCGTTTATGTGTGAGAAATGTAAGGTACCTCTGTGCATGGTGCCTTGTTTCAAGGAGTTCCACAAGCTCCAGCAGTTCTAAAACCATGTCCAGTGATTGTAAATATATAAATATAATAGAACATTAGTATTATACAAGATTTGTGCATGTTTATTGTAATAAACAAAAGATGGTAAACAATAATATGATAATAACTTTAGTGTGGTTATTGTGTTCAATACATTGAGTTATATATATACATTATATACAGTATTGGTCTCTCAGGCCCCAAATGTTAGTAGGAAAAGAAAAAAATTATAAAAGAAAAGAAAAAACTACAAAAAACGTTAAATAAAGTAATGCGCATATGTGGAAATCGTCGATGTTGCCACCACCAGGTCATTTTGGGTAAACTTCTCGCACTGTATCTCGGTAAGTACTGATCAGAATTTGTTTTTTGTCTTATTACCTTCACAAAAATATACTGTTTAATTCTGTAAGAAAAAATTATTTTTTTTTTTTTCTTCAAATTTCTTGGACACGGAGCACCACTTCAGATTTTGGCCTTGGACCCTGAAGGAGTTAAACTATAAAAATAGGCATTTATAGGCATTTTTTTAACCACGTCCAGAATTCGCTTTTTTTTAAATCTGCAGGCGGGTTTGGAACGTAACCCCTGCAAATTTGGGTGGACTACTGTATTCATTTTTAACCAAATAACTAACTAAAAAAATCTCAGGATTCATGAAGGTAGCATTAGCATAAAATATAAGTGACTTAGGTGAAATACTCACTCCAAGTGTGAGAACAGCAGAGTTAGGAGCAGCTCCTTCACTCAGAGCAACTGTGTAGCGTGGCAGAGGTAAACACTGGACCTCCTGTGTTGGGACCTCTGTTTCACCATCAACTCCAATATGCTCTGGCTATATAAACCACCTCTGTCTGTGGCCTGCAAGAAACACTATGATTTAGAAGAACAGAAAGTCACTATACCATGCTATAGTTCATAAAATAAAAAAATCACTTACCATACGTGGAGGTCTGGTCTCAAGCTGGGTCACAAGAAGTGATGACCTCAAAAATCGATCAAGTAGCGATTTTTTTTTCTTAACACACCAGCCATCTCCCACCAAGGCAGGATAACCCAAAAAAAAGTAAAAAAGTTTATAAAGCTTTTCTTCTTTTACA
>NW_026464913.1:0-14011 GCF_026875155.1 Cherax quadricarinatus
TTAAAATTATATTATCCCCCCTCACCACTCCTCTTCCCTATCCCCTCCCCCCCCCCCCTCCCTCCCTCCCCTCCCTCCCTCTCCCTCCCCCCCCCCCCCCCCACAACAGGTATATATATATTTTTTCGGGTAATGAGACATTCACTTCACGGAGTCCCAACAATGAGTTTTGACCTCAGATGTATTACGTTTCGCCCAGGAGCGTAACGAACGGGTTTTTCAGGGCTGGGAGGGGGAGGGGAGAGGGGAGGAGGGGAGGGGGGAGAGGGAAGAAAAGAGGAAAGGAAGAAGGAGGAGGAGAGAAGGATAAGAAGAAGGAGGGAACAGAAAGGAGGAAAGGGAGGGAAAAAAAAGGGGGGGAAAGAGGGAAAAAAATAAAAGGGGGACTATCTACTCACTCTACCTCCAGCAGTCTTTATCTACCTCACACTACCCCCCAGCCATTAATCTACCTCACACCTACCCTCACACCAAATTATCCCTCCCCTCGGCTAAATCCATCCCTCTTCCCGAAGTACCAGCGGCTCAAGCAAACGTTAATAAACGCAACTTAATAAACCGCAACTTTAATCAACGCCTTAAAAACCAAGAACAACGCTTAGAAAAAAGGGCACGCTGTGATTTGCGTTTAGTTTTAGGCTTAATTTGGAGGTTCGGGTCCGCTGCTTACCCTAATCCAGCGCCCAGGTGCGGCACCGAATTTCACCCCAATATTTCGCACCAAATTTAAATTTCTTATTTCCTATTGCTTAATAAATTTTATTGCCGGAGGTTAGCATGAACGGTAGTGTGGTGCACGGCAGGTAGTTCTGCTGTGTTACGTGTTTGAGGGGGTTTAAAAAAAGAATCTTATTTGTTTTACGTTATTCCGGAAAAAAACCAGTCATAATGTTTTAAAGTTTACCTTGAATCCCCCTTGGGGGCGTTGCAGGTACGGGGGTTCTTTGACGACCTTGTACCAAGGTCCCAGGGGGTTCTAATTCCCCCTGAGGTTGAACCGGGGTTTTGTACCGGGCTCAGTGGGCTGAACTCTAATGCATAAACTCCACCATTTTCAAGACTGAGGGACTGACCCCCTACTATCAAAGACTGAGGGACTGACCACCTACTACAAGACTGAGGACTGACCACCTACTATCAAGTTGAGGGCCCGGGGGACCGACCCCTCTACAAGACTGAGGCTGACCACCTTCTATCAAGACTGAAGGACTGACCACCTTCTATCAAGACTAAAGGAGACCCACCTGCTATCAAGGCTGGGGGATGACCACCTCAAAGTTACCCTCCCAGGTTAGGTTAGGTAAGGTTCGTCAGAAACTGTACAAGTGTTTCTAACGCTGGTCTTAGAGATAGACCCCCATTGGGCCCCTCTGGTCAGGGAAATCCCAACTCACTACCAAGGAAAGACATGTTGAGATGTAGAATCTTACTAAAAATCCGAATTTCGAATGCAAACAAACCAAACCAGGGGGGTGACCCCGTCAGAGAGTCGTAAAAACCGACCGACGCTTTAAATCCATAGGTCAGCTGGTCCCAATCATCCATCTAACATATGCAACAATTTCAACAGTAACAAGAGCTTTTGAAAACATAGTTGAGGTCTCAGTAGTAGTAACCAGTTACCAGTAACCAGTGTACCAGTAGATGATCACTACCACCGTCCTGCCTGAGTCACTGTCTTTTTTTTCATATTGTGCTGACCACAGCAGTATTCAAAGCCCCCCTCACATTATGGTACTGTGGGCGGCCAGCTCAGTCATACGAGAGTAAACAAGGAGATAGGTACGGCTGTTTGGGCGCTAACCACATTATCCGTAATTATACGTACTTCCAGCCTACGTGAGTATTACTTTACCCTATCCACGTGTTCGAACTCCCACATGAAGAGGCTCTTGCCAGGGAAACTGGGGAAGAGGAACTGCTCCTCTTCCCCACATAGCCACAATTCGTGTTTTGGAGAGAGCACTGCAATAGGCCTATTTGGGCCTTCTGAAATCCATTATCATCCTCATCTTTCAGGCAAATCTGTTTTTTGACTCGATAAAATCCCCCTTGGGTGGGCGAACGTTGTCAATAAAGTCTTTGCATCTTGCTGCTAATAAAGGTCTACACAGAGCGAAACGTTTCTCCTACCCGTAAAGGCATGGCACAACCAAGTTGCTCTCGTTAACACTTAAGAACAAAATTTGTAAGTTGTGACGACATTTCGGTCCTGATCGGGGCCAAAAGTTGCTTAAAATTCCCTCTCAGAGCCATAGGCTCCTCAAATGATCGAGCCCGTTTACTGAAAAAATGAACATCCAGTAGAGTATATTGAAGGGTATATCCAGATAGTATACTGAAGGTATATCCCTATTAGCCAGCTGTGAGGAGTATATATGGGGGAGAGAGATAAAAACTCCCCGATGTAATATGTGGTGGTTAAATGGTGTGTAGAGAGTGAGAGGGAGGAGACCCGGTGTGTGAGAGAGAGAAGAGAGAGAGAGAGAGAGAGAGAGAGAGAGAGAGAGAGAGAGAGAGAGAGAGAGGGGAGAGAAAGAGAGAGAGAGTTCTTAATCTCATTAGGTTTCAACATTTAACATAAAGGAAGAGCAAAAATTTTTTAGACTAAACTGTAAATCAATACAGTCAATGTATTCTGACAAATGTATTCACCACAGTCACTTTTCCTGTGTCTGTCTGTGGGGAGTGTCTTCTGTGGCATGGTCTCTCTGTGGTAGTGTCTCTCTGTGGGGATTCTCTCTGTGGGCATGTCTTCTGTGGGCAGTTCTTCTGTGGGAATGTCTTCTTGTTTGGGGTGTTCCCCTGGGGAATTCCCCCTCTTCAGCTTTTTCTGTGGGCATTTTCCCTCTAGGGCAATGGCTCTCTGGGAGGGCCTTTCAGTCCTCCTTTTCCCTTTGGGGTGTCTCCCCCTTGGAAATGACCAAACTTGTTGGAAAGTCTCTCTGTGCTGTCCTGCTGTTGGGCATCTCTTCGAAGGAAAGAACCCTGGGGAAAGGTGTTGGGGGTTTTTCCCAAAATAATTTCCCCCATAACCTTTTCCAAAGTACTTATTCCCAATAAAGGCAGGACCCCGAAAAAAATACAGCCTTTAACCCCTCCTTCTTCTAGAGGCTGCCACTCGCAATTCCCGAACTGAACAATCTTAAGATTTGGGAATGTCTCCTCCCTAAGCCTGCCCTTGGTTTTCCCGAACCCTTTTTAAAATTTGCTCCCCCCAAAAACGTAATAAAGAAAGGAACACTGAAATTTCAGGCCCCCGCAAGGTTTTTATTTAAACCCTTCTATTTAAATTTCCTTTCCTCCCAAAGGCAGGGTAACCCCAAAAAAGAATTAAACACGCTCATTATCAACTCACTCCGTCACTGTCTTGCTAGAGGCCTGCCTACACTACATGTTAATAAATGTAAAAAATATTTTTTTTTCCCATCACAGTCCTTCAGAGTGCATGACATTCGTACTTCCCACCTCCTGACTCAGTCAGCCTTCGGTTTCCCTGAATCCCTCATAAACTTTACCTTGCTACACTCCTCCAACGCACGTCAAGTCATAAAAATCGTCGTATTACTTTACTAAATTTGAAGCTACGCAAATGGTTTAGCTTCAATGTCCCTTCTAGGTTATTTCCTTCATTCCTCGCCTTATATGGTATGCAAGCCAGAGATAAAACGAATTAAATTAAGCATGTTCCGTTTTTTTGACCAATGATACAAGACTATCTTCCGGTCAGTGTTATCTCTCAGGTGTGCAGGGCGTTGTCTGTGTGTTAACAAGGCCCTTAAGGGGAAAATTCATAGGTCTTTCTTAGTTCTCAAAGTTCAATCTTGTTAAGCTCCTCAAACCCATGTCAGTACTCTAGCATTATATTTTCTAGTTCTCCAGCACTCATCTCTCGGCTTAGGTCTTAACACCATCGCTACGCTGTTGACAGGCCCCTAACTACCACATACATACACTGGTGACAGGTCCCTAACTAGCACCATCCCTACACTGGTGACAGGGTCCCTAACTCCACATCCCTACACTGGTGACAGAGGTCCCTATCTACCACCATCCCTTCAACTGGTTTGACAGGGTCCTAACTACACCATCCCTACACTGGTGACGGTCCCTAACTACCACCACTTCCTACTTGGTGGACAGGTCCCTAACTTACCACCATCCCTACACTGGTGACAGGTCCCTAACTAACACCATCCCTACACTGGTGACAGGTCCCTAACTACCACCATCCGCACTACTACACCGGAGTGACTCATCTATCCCTCAATTAACAAAGTAAACAGTGGTCTCTGATTTTTAGCGGTGTTTGAGACTAAAGTTTTCGGTTTTTATTCCATACTTTGAACGAGTGGGATGAGAGGTGTGGAGGTGTGATGCTGGGTACCTGGATGACCCGAGGGGATGTGAGGTGTGGAGGGGTGATGTGGGTTCTGGATGACCGTGTGGATTGGGAGGTGTGGAGGTTGGATGCTGGGTACCTGATGACGAGTGGTTGAGGGTGTGGAGGTGTGATGCTGGGTACCTGGGATGACCGAAGTGGCTGAGAGGATGTGGAGGTGTGATGTGGGTACTGGATGACCGAGTGGATGAGAGGTGTGGAACGGTGTGAGGCTGGGTACCTGGATTGACCGAGTGGATGAGAGGTGTGGAGGTGTGATGCTGGGTACCTGGAATTGACCGAGTGGATGAGAGGTGTGGAGGGGGTGATGCTGGTACTGGATGACCCGAAGTGGATGAGAGGTGTGGAGGTGTGATGCTGGGTACCTGGATGACCGAGTGGATGAGTTGTGTGGAGGTTGTGATGCTGGGGTACCTGGATGACCGAGTGGAGAGAGGTGTGGGAGGTGTGATGATGGGTCCCTGGATGACCGTGTGGATGAGAGTGTGATGTGTGATGCTGGGTCCCTGGATGACCGAGTGGATGAGGGTGTGGAGGTGTGATGCTGGGTACCTGGATGCCGGGGATGAGGGTGTGGAGGTTGTGTGGGTCCCTGGATGACAGTGGATGAGAGGTGTGGGGTGTGATTGGGGGTTTAATGATGACGGTGGTTGGGGTGTGGAGGTGTGTGTTGGGTCCCGGGATGACCGAGTGGATGAGAGGTGTGGAGGTGTGTGTTGGGCATCGGTGATTGCAAATGAGGTGGGTGGACATGGAGATCGGTAGATAAATGGGTGGATGGGGAAAGAAGTAGATGGTAGGACATAGCTTAGAGATGAATGGGTGGATGTTTTGTACATCTAAATGCAGGATAGATCTAAATACAGAACCCTCCTCTCTCTCTCTCCTCTCTCTCTCTCTCTCTCTCTCTCTCTCTCTCTTCTCTCTCTCTCTCAGCCCACATGGGAAATATACTTTTTTGTATATGGTTAGCCCAAATATTCCCTGTGTTTTTTAGTGAGAGTGAGGGGAAGTGTGTGTGTTTTGTGTGTGTGTGTTGTGTGTGTTATCACCTATTTTTTGGTTGCAGGGGTCGATTCACAGCTCGTGGGGGCCCCCCGGAGCTGCAAGGAATTTTGAAGGTGTTTTTTGAAGGAAAAAAATTCATTTAATACACCAAGACACAAAAAAATACAACAAAAATAAAATAGGCTGGTTTGTGTATTTTTGCCCCAAAATGTGTATAAAAAAGTTTGGCAACTTTTGGAAAAATAAGACAAAGTTTGTCAAAAATAGTTTTATATCGAGACTTTCTCAGCATCACCAGCTGTGTGTATGCCATACACCAGCTGTGTATGTATACACCAGCTGTGTGTATGTCATCACCAGGGTATGTCATACACCGCTGTGTTATGTCATAACCCCGCTGTGTGTTGTCATACACCAGGGGTTTTATACACCAGCTGTGTGTAGTCATAACCAGGTGTTGTCTACAACCCGCTGTGTGTATGTCATACACAGGGGGTTTTGTCTACACCATGGTGTATGTCTTTTACCCTGTGGTATGTCATACACCAGGTGTGGATGTATACACCAGCTGGGATGTCATACACCGCTGTTGTAGTCATACACCGGTGTATTCATACACCCGGGATATGTAAACACCAGGGTGTTTTTGTCATACACCAGGTGGTATGTATACACCCGGGGTATGTCATACACCAGGTGTGTGTTGTCATCACCCGGTGTATGTCATACACAGGGGTATGTAACACCAGGTGTGTGTTGTCATAAACCGGTGTGGTATGTCTTACACCAGGTGATGTCATCCCAGTGTATTGTTACACCCGGTGTGATGTCATACACCGGGTGTTGTCTACACCAGGTGTGTAGTCATACACCAGGTTCGTGTTGTTAACACCAGGTGTGTGTATGTCTAACCCGGTGATGTCATACACCAGGTGTTTGTCAACACCGGTGTGTATTCTACACCAGGGGTGTAGTCCTACACCGGTGCGTGTTGTTTACCCAGGTGTATGTTATACACCAGGTGTTGGGATGTTATCCCCAGGGTGTGTGTTTTTAACCCCGGTGTGTGTTGTCTACACCGGTGTAAGTATACACCGGTGTGTATGTCATACCCAGGTGTTGTTACCCAGGTGGTGTATGTTTTACACCCGGTGTGTGTATGTTATCACCAGGTGTGTGTTGTTATACCCCAGGTGTGTGTATGTCATACCAGGTGTAGTTATACACCGGGTGTGTAAAGTCAACACAGATGTGTGTATGTTATACCGGGGGGTGATGACATACACCAGGGTATGTATAACCAGGTGTGTGTTATACACCGGTGTGGTATGTTTACAAAAGGTGTGTGTAGTATACACCAGGTGTGTGTATGTTTACACCGGGGGTTGTATGAATTTCACCAGGTGTGTGTTGTCACACACCCGGTGTGTGTTATTTCATCAGGTGTGTGTTTTACACCAGGTGTGTGAATGTTATACACCGGGGTTTTATGTTTACCCAGGTGTATGTGTTATACACCAGGGGTGTGTATGTTATACACCAGGTGTGTGTATGCTACACCAGATGTGTGTATGTTTTACACGGGTGTGTATGACTACACCCGGTGTATGTTTATATCCGGTGTGTGTTTACACCGGTGTGTGTTGTTTTTTAAAAACCCGGTTATGTATGTCATCAAGGGTGTGTGTTTTTTTACACCCGGAGTGTGTATGAATCACCAGGTGTATGCATCACCAGGGTGTGTTGTATTCACCAGGGTATGACTTCACCAGGGGTGTGTAGTCCAGGTGTGTTTTTTGAATACACCAGGTGTGTATGGACAACACAGGTGTGTGTATGACCCCAGGGGTGTGTTTGACTTACACCAGGGTATTACTACCCCAGGGTGTTTGACAACCCCAGGGTAGATAACCCATGTGTGTGTAGACATCCCGGTGTGTTTTATGACATACACTGGTGTCTAAGTGTCGCTGGTTTGGAAACTAGTGTGGCAAAGTTGCGTTCATGCTTGTTCCTCCCCAGGAAGAGAGGCACTGGATTCATAAGAAACCACACGACGCCAACACTACAAACACAAGCACGAACGACCCACCAACCCCAGCAGCCAACCTTGCCCTAAAGGCCACGTTGATCATCTTCACACAAAATAAGGGTGCCGATAGGGCAAAAATGTGCAGAATGACGTTTCAATTCACCTAAACATTCAAACACGTCAACCCCACATGCGTATAGAACCTTTAGCCACCCCCCCCCAACCTGGCTTGCCGTTGTCTTAGCATTAAGAGGGGGGGGTTTTAAACCTTCCGAACCCCCTCATACGCAAATATTTCTGGCAGAGGGAAGGCAACAATGATTTTGTTCGGTGAGGAGGGGGCCGGCAGGGAAGCACACACACACGCGAGCGCGCTGTCACGCCGGGGTTTTGGCTCCGGAATTTTAAAGTTTTTTTTGAGGGCTACCTAAGTGTTTGCAAGGGCTGCAAAGTGTGTCAGGGTAGTAACAACCTTTGAAGTTTTTTTTTTAAATTTTCCTGAGCCCTAAGTGTGGGGAGAGCCAAAATTTTTTTGTAAGTGTCTGGAAAAAAAAAAGCGTTGTGGCACGGGTGGGTAAGGCGGCGTTGCCAAGTGTCACCCAAGAAAGGTAAAAAAGTGAAACAATCGTTGTCCATTTGAAAGAAATACAGATTGGGACATTTTTAACGAGAAGAAAATTGAGGTGGATCTACGCCGGACGAATCAGTGGATCTAGCAGGAGTCACATCGACGGGAAAATTTACAGGGCTAAAGCGCACTAAAGTACTGTATCCCCTATGGTGGTTTTTTGGGTGTGGGGTGCCTTTCCAAAAAACCGCCAAGCTGAATGTGAATGGTCAAAACTCTCATAGCCGATAAAGAATAGGCACCAAGTTTTTCAAAAAGGTTTAGAAATGGTAAACCATTGAAAAAGGCGTTAATCCTATAAGCAGGTCGGATGGGCAACACTGAAAGGGGTTGGGGGAAAGTCAGGTCACAAGGGTTGTGGCCCAAAGCGACAACTGAGAATCTACTTTTACCCAAGCACAAGCCACCTACTTTTAGACACAAAATTAAACCCCACACATAATTCGACACATAATTACACCCCACACCACACCACACATATATATATATATACACACAATACAAAAAACACACACACAACACACTTTACACCAACACACACCCCCCAATACCACACCCAAATACCACATCAAAAAAAACCACCAACCACACACAACACACACACCACACACACACACACACACACACACACACACACACTGTAAGTAAGTCCCGGTAAGTCCCAGGGGGTTTTGGGGGGTCAGGTCACAAGAAGGTGGGGCAGCCAAGGCCCTGAGACTTCCTTAAACGCACAAGCCCACCTACCCTTCGTACTAAAAAAACCCCACACAAAATTCCCACACACAATTACACACAAAATTACACACAAACACACCACACACACAACACACACCCCACACACACCCACACACACACACAACAAAAAAACCACACACACAACAACACACACACACACACAATACACTCCCCCCCCGACATCTCACTATTTCCCCCTGATCCCTCCCCCCCTCGATCACCCTCCCCTCCCCCGTTCCCCCTAAACCCCCACCCCTCCCCACTCAGCTCCCACTAGCCACAGTTCCTCCACTACTTCCCCCCAACTCTGACATACCATACTAACCTAACAAAAGGGAACAAATAGGTTTTCCCATTGGGGCAATAGGTTAAAAAACAAAAATGGGTTGCCAGAGAGCAACAAGAAAAACCCAAAGGGGGCAGGGGAGGAAAATGAAAGGGGAAGATTGGGCAGCAGCTCATAAAAAGGGATCATGAAGGGAAAAAGAAACTAGAAAAAACTTAGCATGAGAATGGAAGAGGGATGATAGGAAAAGCAGGAAGGGGGGGTGCTGTCAAAGCAGAGAAGCTAGGATACAGAGTTTAAAAGGGAATTAAAAAAAATCTGAAAAGCCTAAAAAATTTAAAAGAACATTTGGGTTGAAACAGAGATGCTACCTCAGACAAAATAAGGGGACGTGGGGAAAGAAGGGGCACAACTGCATGGGAGCTTATCAGGGGAGAACTGTAGAAAATAAAAGAGCTAAGCTTTATGTGGGGGGCCCAAACAGAAAACAACGACCCCAAGGAAACCCGAGAAGGGAAAATGACAGGCCCATAGCCCAATCATTAGCCAGTAAAATGTTGAAAGGAAAGTGCAGTGGAGGAAAACCAAATTAAAGGGGGGGATACACAGGGATATGCAGTGGGAGAATAAAAGGGGTGAGGTCAGTCTTTGTGTTGGGCCCCGGGAAGTCGGGGGGGAAAATATGAACAAAAAAAACAAGGGGAAAAAAAAGATTGAAAGCATATGAAAGAATAGGAGAAGAGAATGACCAGTGGAAAAAATTTTTGGGAATAGGGGGGTTTGTAAAAAAAAAAAACCGGCCCGGGGAGGACCTTCAAGGCAGAAACGATCGGCCAGGATCCCGCAGGAGAAAGCACGATTTAAGGGGCATGACGGCATACGGAAGGGGTATCTCGACTGCGACAGAAACAAAAGAAAGGAAGAAAAATGAGAGAGATGGTACAAAAGGGGAAAGGAGGAAAGAGAGGGGTGGAGAAGACAGACAGGAGATCCCGATCCAGGAAGAAGATCAAATTCCTCCCTCACAATTCTTAGAAGCCTCCCACCAGGTCAACCCCGTGCACCAAAAACTCTAAATCAAAACACCCATGCCACATCCAATGCCCCCCCCCATACTTACAAAATTCACCCCCACAGCAACAACCCCTAGTTCCTTTCAGGTCTCCCACTTCCCAACCCCCCAAAATTTCTTCCCCGACCACAGTCTTAGAAAGAAGTTTTAAGGTTTTGGGATACAAATGCAGATGGAATAACAAACAAGTATGGGAGTGGCACGAAAGAATTCCAAAGGACATCCCAGACATAATAGCACCACAGAAACAAAATCACCGTAATAAAATTCAATCTTTCCATCCGGATATCAAATCCTAGAAAGACAGAGGGGGAGAGGGGGAGGGGAGTTTCACTGCTATTAAAAAACCCCGGGGGTTTTGAGAAAATGGAAGGAATGGAGGATGGGCCGAAAGGGACTATTAGTAGGACAATCCGTCTGAGGGAATAAGGTTTTAATTGCAGTAATGTACAAAACCCCACAGAAACTGCGGAGGCCAGAGAAGAAAACGATGAGAGAAAAGAGCAATGATCGACACCTAGCCCAGGGTGGCCCGGAGAGCACACTGGGGGGGGCAAAGTTATAGTATGGGTGTTTCAATCACAAAGGGGATTTACTGGGGGAAAACCCCGGACCCCCTGGGGGTCCCGGGGGAATGGAGGCCGGATGGGTGGGTACTGGAGAACCCCATGCCTAACATGTTAGAGACCCTCCGAGGAGAGGAGAGGATGAACGCAAAGGGTTTGGGCCTTGTATTCCCCTGAGTAGTTCGGACATCGAGGGGATCAGTATGAAAGGCCCCCGGGAGTAGTGATCATGTGGTTTGTGCTTCGATAAAAGTTTAGCTCCAAGTGGAAAAGAGTAGCAGGAAAGGGGGGGAAAAACCAAATACAAAAGGGGGAACTATAGGCATGAATAATTCCTTCAAAACATTCAGGGGAGAGGGAATGACAGGAAAAAACCCGTACAAGAAAAGAGGACTTGTAGCAAAAAAAATGGAAGGAGGCAGAGGAGAGGTTTGTTCCCAAGGGAAAAAAGAAATAATGGGAAAAAAACAAAAGAGTCCTTGTTCACCCAAAAAATAGGGAGGCAAAAACTAGGTGTACTAGAGAATGGAAAAGGTTTCAGAAAGGGCGAGAACTAGGAAAAAAGAAAAACGCCCAAAAAGCCAGAAACGAAATTTCACAGTAAGAAAGGGAGGCCCCGAGCAAAATGGGAAAAAAACATGCATCAAAAGTAAAGACTGACCCGAAGTGTTGTACGCCCCAAACGGAGGAAAAAAACAGTCAGAACCAGGGAATTTAGACTGAGGGGAAAGGGTGATGGGAATTACAAAAAAACACGGAGGTATGTCAGGAGTCAAACCAAAATTTTTAAAGAGGTATTTACATGGGAAACAGTAGGGGTCCCAAAAATCAGAACGGGGGGACACCAGAAAGTGCTGGATGAGGTACATTTTAACCCGGGGGGGGGTGAAGAAGCTCTATGCGAACTTGACACCTCAAAGGCGGTTTTGGGGCCCGACAACATCTCTCATGGGTCCTTAAAAAGGGAGCGAGTATTGTGTGAGCCATTAAAAAAAGATCTTCAACACATCTTTGAAAATGGGCAATCCCTGAGGGATGGAAAAAGGCAAATGTAGTCCAATTTTTAAAAAAGGGGGACGAATGAGGCACTAAATCAGACCTGTATCACTAAGTGTTTTAGTATGCAAGGTCATGGAGAAGTATCAGGAGGGGGTGGGGGGGCCCTGGGGAAAAAAACAAGTGTATAATTGACAAAAGCACGGTTTCAGGGAAGGGGAAAACCTGTGTCACAAACCTACTGAGTTTTAGAAAGGGAAAAAGTAAGACAAGAGAGAGAGGGGTGGATCGATGCGTATTTTTTGGGCTGCAAAAAGGCCTTCGGGCACAGTTTCCCCAAAGAGGTTATGCAAAAAACTAGAGGACCGGCAACATAACGGAAGGGATGCAATGGATAGAAATATCTGCAGGGAGGAAAAAACGGTCATGGTACGCGACGAGGTGTCAGAGTGGCGCCCGTGCAAGCGGGGTTTTCCCCAGGGGTCAGTCCTGACCTGAGTGTTTTGGATACGTGAACGACATAACGGAAGGGATAGATCAGAAGTGTCCCTTTTTTCAGAGATGTGAAGTTAATGAGAAGATCAAATCGGACGAGGATCAGGGGGGACTACAAAGAGACCTGGACAGGTACAAGCCTGGGGCAGCAATGGTCCTTAAATTTTTCCCTGCCAAAGCAAAGTATAAAGATTGGGGGAAGGGAAAAGAAAACCCCAGAACAAATAGTTTAGATGGCCAAAGACTGCAAACCCCACTCGGAAAAAAAATTTTGGGGGGGAGATAACACCCGGGAATCTCCT
Source organism: Cherax quadricarinatus (assembly GCF_026875155.1). NCBI lineage: Eukaryota > Metazoa > Arthropoda > Malacostraca > Decapoda > Parastacidae > Cherax > Cherax quadricarinatus. Next base: position 12,523 of record NW_026464913.1, read on the forward strand.
AGGGCACACAATCAAAAAATGCTGCAGCTAGGGCGCCCGGCAAAAACCCAGGATAGCGTTCCCATACCCCAGAAGGATTCGTTTAAGACTCGTACCCATCTACGTCGGCCCATACTGGAGTATGCGCACCAGTTTGGAAACCCCACCTTTCAAGAGTCAAGAAATTAGGAAAAGGCAAAGGTTTTAAAAAAAAGATAGTCCCAGAGTAGGGGGTGTCCTTGGAGAAAGGGTTTAGGGAAATGGCCTGACGACCGGAGGCCGGAGGGTAGGGGGAATGATAAAGACATATAAAAAACTGCGGGAATAGCGAGGTGGAAAAGACGGATGTTCCAGAGAGGGGGAAAAAGGGAAAAAGAGGTACAAATTTGGGAAATTGAAGACTCGATGAATCAAAGGGATGTTGGAAGTATTTCTTCAGTCTTTGGTGTCAGGCCATGGAAAAGCCTAGGGAAAAAGTGTGGTGGAGGCAGGAAACCCCACATAGTTTTAAGGCAGGTTGATAGAGTCATGGGGCAGGGGAGAGAGGACCCAGTAGCAATCAGCGAAGAGGCGGGGCCCGGAGTGTGAATGACCCCCGCAACCCCAAAAAAAAGGGGAGACAAATAGGTGGTACACACACACACACACCACGCACGAACACACACACACACACATACCTCTTTGGCTTTCCTCTTGGGGCCACCCGGCTCCCACCTGGTCACCACCTGGTCGCCACTTGGCCACTACCTGGTCACCCCTGGTCACCACCTGGCTCACCCCTGGCTCGCCACCGGCTCACCAGGGTACTACCTGGCTCACCACCGGCTCACCACCTGGCTCACCCCTGGTCACCACCTGGCTCCCCCCTGGGTCGCCCACTTGGCTCACTACCGGCTCACATGGTCACCACCGGATCACCCCCTGGCCCACCGTCACCATGGTATACCTGGGTCACCACCTGGCTCACCACCTGGCTCCCACATGGGGCCCCCACCCGGCCCCCACCACCCCGGCTCCCACCGGGTCACCACCTGGATCACCACCTGATCACCCCCTGGCTCACCCCTGGTCACCCCCTGGTCACCCCCTGGCTACCAACGGCCCCACCTGGCTCACCCCTGGCACCCCCTGGCTCACCACCTGCTCACCACCCGGTCACCACTGGCTCACCACCCCGGTCACCACCTGGCCCCACCCCCTGGCCACCACCTGGCTCACCCCCTGGCTGACCACTGGTCACCCCTGGTCACCACCTGGGTCACCACCTAGTCACCCCGGCCCCACCCCCCTGGTCACCACCGGCTCACCCCCTGGCTCACCACCCCGGCTACCCCCCGGCCATACCGGCTCACCCCTGGCTCATACCTGGTCACCCCCTGGCTCACCACCTGGCTCAAACCCGGGTCACCACCTGGCTCACCCCTGGCTCACACCTGGTACCACCCGGTCACACCCGGCTCACCACCTGGCCCCCCTCACCCCCTGGCTACCCCGGTCACCCCTGGCTCAC
>NW_026464914.1:0-14216 GCF_026875155.1 Cherax quadricarinatus
AAGGCCCTCCCTTCCTTATCTGTATACTTTCTCCAATAGTCTAGTGCCTCAGCTTGGCCTCTATACACCTGCGGGTGAAGAAAGGCTCTTTTTTGGTGTTTCCATTGTTTTCTGTTGCCCTTGGGTACGAACTTCTCTGCCTCTCTGCACTTTGTATTTTATGTGATGGATCATTTCATTTACTGTCTTTCCCTTCAGTTCTCTTGCCCACTGCACCTCATGCAGGAATTGCTACATACTGTGTAGTCCCCCATTTGTAGTTTGGCTTCTCCTGTCCTTCTCACGATGCTTCACTTTCCAGTGTTAGCTCTACAATAATTCAAAGGTGAAATAAATGGTAAAAAATTTACCGACACAATGGAAATATAAACACATATGCAGTATAATGTAATTCTTATTGACAACGTTTCGCCCAACAGTGAGCTTTTTCAAGTCACAAACAGATCTACCTGGGGTGGAAGGTACGCGAGTATTTATAGTCAGGTTCAGAATGCTGGGTCAGGTGGAGAAGCTGCATCTGATGATCTACGATGGGGTTATAGAGTCTAAAACTTGGGTAGCTTGGAAGGGAGATTGGATAAGTTTGTGAGTAGACCTTTCCCTGCAATGTTGTTCCATTCCTATTTTCTTATGTGGGATAGCGATGAAGAAGTTTTTTGGGCAAGTGTTCAGCTATGTTATAGAAGCCATTGTTCTGGTTGAAGTTGGTCAGATATTGAGATAAGCGATGTTTCCGGGATTCTTCGGTATTGAGTGTTTGTCTTCTGTGGCGTAAGTCTTGAGTTTCGTAGTTTATTAAAGGGTTTGTGAATTACGGTTTTTGTACACAGGCATTCCTTGGATCGTCAGACCTGCTTGCATATTGGTGTTCTGAGATACGTTTTTGGGAGGTCTCTTGATGTTTCGCCCACGTATAATTTGCTGCAGTCATTACAAGGATTATGTATACCCCTGCAGAGGATGGAATTTGTCCTGTCTATTACGGGTAATGTCCTTGATGGTCGTGGTTGTGGAGGTAGATACTTGGGAAAGAGGTATTGGAAAAGATGTTGGAAACGGTGTTTGGCAATGGAGTTTGGTGGAGGACTATGCATCTCTTCTCCCCCAAAACAATCCGGTGTACAGTGTCTTGAATGGCTCCTTTTTATATGTTAAAATGCTATTTTCAGATTTGCCAGGGGCCCATTTTCAGCAGCAGTAATTGAGTGATGTAAGCCTCAGGGGACGTGCTCGGTATAATCTCCACCCAAAATTCTTTTCCTTAAGTGAGGTTTTGCAGCTTTTTTATACCCTAGTCTATACTCCAACTGCTGTCTTCTTTTTCCTTCCACAAGCTTCATAACTTTGCACTTACTGGGGTTAAGCTCCAGGACCAGGCTTGAAGCCGTCCAAATCTTCTTGAAATCTTACCTGATCCTCGTCCCGCTACTGCTAACAGTTCAGAAAATTCTGGACAAACAAGAAACTAGCGATTGCCAAGAAAACCACTACACAGTCACCTCCCGTGCTGTCCCAAAATCCTTCCCCAATCTAAACGGAGCTTCTGCGCAGGGCTCCTAATGCCACCTCTACAAACAACAACTGTCTGGACCCCCCACACCCCCTCATCCCCCAACACCCTAATCACGGCTCACACCAACCCACAAGTACCCACCATCCACCCCTATCTTATCTCCAGGGTCCCACCAAGAAGCTTGTATGGAAGGATACAGTTATGTATACGGTGGCCCAGAGACATGCAAGGGGCATTACCTCAGCTCTGTTCTAACTCTCCTCAACGAGATGTTAGTAAATGGAGCCTCAGCCACTATCATCCCCCTGATAATATGCACTCATTGTTGAGTTCCCTCTTCACCCAAGCACCCAACCTACCACCACCCCTAGCACGGAAGCAATGACTCCTGCACTTGCACAAACACTGTTACAACAACCCACCACCATAGAGCGAACCAGAATGACCAATCAGGTTCCACCTTCTGCTTCTGAGTGATGCAGCGCAGGGCAACCATCCCCAGCTCCACCAGTAAATAAACCTTCATGTAGAGACCCATGGCTCCCATTCCGACTGTGACGGCGGATTGATGCCTAGACGCCCTAAAGAACTGAAGCTTCAGATGTGTCCCTGTGTCAGAAGACGATCTGAATCGTCAGTTGCTACTGTTCCCCTTACCGAGCATAATTGAGGAGGAACCCTAATTCTGCTCCAAGAAAACCACTCAGGACTACAACCTTCCTTCCTCCAATGAATCCAGCAGAGTGAGCATACAAACACACACCACGCGGCTATAACCTCAACAACCCACTCTCTGTATGCAACACCAACGCTAAACATAAAAAAATGGGATAACGATTTTGTAAATTCAACATCCATACTTCTTCAACAACTACTACCTCCTTGAAGCAGGACTATGCAACCACATACCGACATTATCACTTCTAAACGAGACAGCAACCAGCCCAGACCAACAATAAAACTGTCTGGTTATTCACCACATCGAGAAATCCAGAGGGCCCTCCGTGGAGTGAGGCTGTCCATTGAAGCAGGGTCTAGCATTCCGTAACATCCATTTCGAACGAATACACCATCTTAGTGGTGATAAACTGTCGACCTCATATGGGCAGCTTATATTGGGAACAGTTTACATTCCTCTCAACAGCAAAGCCGTACAATCGAGTCCATTCGCTTACACCAGGTTACTCATAGAATATCCCTACAGTCCTACAGGTGACCTTTAAAGCCCATCTCCCTGCGCTAGGTGACTACCTAAAAGGGAAACAGCTGTTTAATATTATGGCAGACAAGAAATCTATCTTTCAATGGACCTTCTTCATGCCATATGTGGGCCCCACCCACACCCAGGGACACCCGACGTAAGTACTCACCAACCGTGACTGTGACCTGTTCCACTGCAGAGTCTCACCAGGTTATTGTAGTCGGTTCAACCACATTCCTGTCATAATAAAGCTTCAACTTCTTGCCATTCCACATAACCCACTCCACCCTAAACCCAACCTAAAAAACACTAGTTTTTAGCCCCTTCAGGACTTACCGAGAAACAACCACTATTTCTCCTTGAGAACCAACTCACTTCGGCAATAGATGAGGCACTCACTTCCTTCACGAAAGAATTAACCGAGGCCCACAGCATGTTGCGAACTAACAACTTCAAAGATCTACCAGCTATACAAACCAACCAGGGAAAATAAAGGACCACATGAATAATTACCTAGCAGAGTGTAGTAGCACTTCACAATGGACAGCCCACACGGGCTGTACTGCAAAGGATGAGAGAGAATTAAACCACCATAATCACCCAGCACAAATGAAAAGAGATATATGCACGTAATATCTGTTCTCCAGCTAATACAAACAACCGTCCCGAACGTTTCCTGAGTAAGAATTTGTAGGCTAGTGGGGGCTAAACCCGCCACCCATGACAACACCTTACAACACCACTCACGGACATAGACGGCAAGGCAAGTTACTGCCTTTAATCGAGGACCCACACAGACCAAGCTAAGCACGTTGGGTGAAGTGTGGGAGAAAATTCTCTCAACAGTGATAGAGAAGATATAACAACAACCACTACCAGTAGGTCAATCCATGCAGGAAAGACGAAAAACTGGAATACGCGTCTACCTCTAATACCATCTCAACTGATACATCTTCCCTCGAAAACGAACATCCCTTCTCATCAGGCCAATTGCCCCCAGGAAATGCACACCAAGTCATCGCCAATAAGAAATAATGCCTCCTGACCCTCATCGTAAACAGCCAAAAACAATTAAGTACCTGCCACCGTAACTGCAAGATGTCTTTCTGGTAAATGTTTTTAACAGTGCGTCCTGACGTCCTGAACACTTCCCATTGGCATTTAAGACAGAAAGGATGATTTTCATTGCAAAAACCCCAACAAGGTCAACTGGAAAAACATAGACAACTACAGACTATCTCATTACACTGGAAGTCATTGGCAAGGTCTTCGAAAAAATCATCTCTAACAACTGAACTACTACATGGAATTCCACCATTCTCTTTTCACCGAAAGCAGTTATGGCTTTCTTAGGTCCACACCGCGAACACAAGATGCTATAAATACATCTTTGATGAGGTGGACAACCTGGGAAACAAGGGAAGCTTGCCATGAATTGCAACTAGGGTCGTTACAAAGCCCTTCGACAGTCTGTGGCACGAAGACATCATATTCAAACTTGCGGACTCCCAGACCACAACTGGAAACCTTTCTCAGGCTCATATACACCATCTTAACAGGTAGAAGCATCATCCCCACCTTCAACGGAAAAGTCAGCAGCACCTTTCATGCCGACAGCTGGAGTAACGCATGGTCATATAGCCTCAGGCCACATACTAATCAATATATATGTAACATGATCTCCCTCACCTGAATTCATGATACCATCATCACCGACATTGGCAGATGATGCTATCCATGTAGTATCCATCCACCTCCATATCCAGGTATAAAGCACGCTTAGAGAGTAATAGAGAAATATGAATTAGGAACTATGAAGAACAGCTAACTGGGACAACAAATGGAGAATCACAACTATACCCAGATAAAATACTCGTCAGCACCATCGGCTGTTTATGCATCACCATAGAAACAAAGGGGTATCTCCATCAGAAGTTAACAAAATCTATGTACGCTCAGATCGACAGATTGCGACACTGCCACATCTCACGTCCCACCAAAAAGGTGAACCAAGTAAAAGGTCTGCCTCAGTCAACTATTCAGATTCAAAGAAGAGCCTACCTCCTTCCACATCAGCTGCAGCGCAGCGCAACAGGAACTCTTAGTCCACTTTACTTCTACCGCGGTTCCCAGCAGCCCAGTGATGAACGCTAATCAAGACCCCACAAAACACTAACAATGTGTGGATACCAGAATGATATAAATCAACTGCAGAAAATCACCACCCAAAAGTTTCACAAAGCACCAACTAATAGGACTTCGTACTACCACCTCCTACCCCGCAGCCACTCTGAAGTGTATAACTCCACAACCTTCACGCCATCACCCATGCGCCTACTATTACCCGAACCACAGACCCTGGACAAGGTCAGATCAATAAAAGAAGATCCAGTAACCAGCTAAGGACTCCTAACATCTAAAGTGAGATCAGTAATAACACGAGGAAAACTTGTTTGTACGCAGCCAGACACAAACCCCCATCAACCCACACGGCACCACCACAACACCCGACAGACAACAAGAAACATGGCCGCCGCCACATCCAAGATGAACTCCTCCCAGTATTTGATGTCAAGAAGATCACCGAACCAGAAATAGCTAACTCTTTACATTCAGAACCAAACGATCACACAAACTAAACTCAAGAAAGCTGGAACTAAAAGCCTATGACAATGTCAGATTACCTCAACCCGATCACTGACATCTTGAGCATAAACTTGACACTCAGGAACAACAAAAGCACACCCACACCCAGTCCCTAGACACCATCCCACTCTAACTAAGACAATCCCACTCAGAGAAAGTTCCTTGATGTTGGTGAGGGCTCTGATTTAGGGAATTGGATCTGCATGCTCCAGTTCCCCAATTAAGCCTGAATGCCTTCCACATCCCCCCCAGGCGCTGTAATAATCTTCTCCCGTTTAGCGCTTCCCCCTTGATTGTACTTAATAATAAATCTCAAAGACCAAGTCCACCCTACACTTACTACCAACATTACAGAGGAAAGAACAAGAGTGGAAACCACAACTAGCCCAATGTCATAACAACTTCCAAGACCATAATTACCAACAGCAGCTAATCTGACGCTCAGTTGTCAGTTAACAGGCAAACAACTCCCAGCCACATTCACCCCAAGAAACCCTGCCATGGAGACCACCACAGCAGCTAATCAAGGACCACCTCGCCTTAACTATGTAGTGCTGACCTAAAGGATTGCAAACTGATGGGCTACCAGCAGGTAACAAAACAGTGCCTGTTAAATATCACAAACTAGCCTACAAAGAAACAACCTATAAAAACAATCTACTTCTAATAAACTATGTTTACGTCAATGATGCCTTACGCAAAATAAGACAAAACCCTTCTTTATCGGCAAGAAAATTACCTATGCCGCAAAAAATCCCCCAGTGCTTGTGAGGAAGGAAAAATCGCAGTTAGGTAACAGCCCACTGGGAATAGAACCTTCATCTCTACAGAACATGACCTTAAAACATTCCAGTGAGGCTGAGACAAACAGAATAGTAAAGTGCAGATAATACCGCACAGTCCCAGTTATGTTATATTTGCCTAAATTTGTGCCCCCTAAAATTCCTAATACTCCAACTACTTTTGATGTCATTGTTGATTCCCGACCATTCTATTCGTAGTCATTAATTTGTGTTTAATATCTACACACAATCTATCTCCTTTCATTTACAACTTACGCACATCACTGTCATCTTATTTTATTATAAACTAACCATAACTTGTCTCACTCAATAATTCTACCTAACTTTACGAAATACTCAATGCCCATATTTTATTCTAAAATATCCCTATATTGCCCAATTTTGCTTTAAACTATATTGATACAAACATATTGTAAACATTCTTTTTATTGACCATTTTTAATCCTATAACTTTTTCTTAAACAAGTATTTTCGACTAAAACTTTTATATTATCACCGTCTAACCATCTTACAGCATATTATAACAAGTCATTGCCATTTTTATTTTATTATTCTTTTGCTACTTAACTTGTGTATTTTATCTGTCAATTATAAATCTAGTTATACTCTAATTCTTGTAACAACTTATATAAGAACCCTTATACAATTACCTATTGCGAGTCTTCAGTGCCATTTTTATATTAATTAGATGGACTCAGTTGTACTATAGCTCATGTAGCTCAATACACAGTCAATACCATATTCATTATATTAGACCAAGTGCAATTACTAGTGAGAGAACTGGTCCTATTTTTAATTTGTATTTATATATTATTAACGATTAAATCTAGTTTGTACTATAGCTCATTCTAGCTCAAAACATAGATCCACAAAAGTCATTATATTAGACCTCAGTGCAATTGCAAGTGAGAGTCTTGTCTATTTTTAATTTGTATTTTTATATACTACTAGTTTATACCTAGTTGTACTTTAGTTAATTTCCAGCACAACACATAGACAACATCAACTTACATTATATGTAGTAGAGACTATACTCTATATGACCACAAATACTCCTAAGCTATAACTTGTCCAAACTTCCCACCACTACAGATACAGTACTAAAACTCAACACAATCAACAACTCAGGATATAAGAAACATAATTTAAACGCTAGAAGATGATTGATCACCGTTGAGCCTGGATCCTAACACCTCCATAATCTGACACCCACTCAAAACCTATTTGGAAAGTAACTGCCTTTATACACAGCATCACAAACCAGCACTATCCTAAACAATGCTAAAAGACTATCAGTACTTAACTACAACATACCGGTCCTTTAGCAAACACTATGATGACCCCTGGCAACTACCATTGAATCACAAAGACACCCTTCTCCTGCATTATTCGTACTGAGACCTGGCTTAAAGCAGGACACAATAGATATTTACCCTCACCCCCTACCAGGATACACTGCAGTTCACAACTGCAGACCATACCATACAAGTGGGGTGTAATTGCATCTATTACTCTAACCAATTATCTGTATATAGCACCACTTGCTTTAGTGATGAATGATGGGGAAATACATTTTTGCTACATTTTACTGTAAAAACCGTTAGACATCCTAAAACAATCGTGCCATTTACCGACACCTCACACAACATCCCAAATTTCAGTAGAGAAATTAAAGTCACTTAATACAAACCAGACAAATGAATAAACACCACCTTCTTCATCTGGAGACTTCAACATCAACCTTCAGCTTACAATGATCAGCCTGTAACTGATTTCATCAACAATATGAACAACACACTGCCCATACCAACAATACTAAACCAACCAGGCTCACTGAGACAAGTGCAACCATAATAAGACCACATATGGACCAATATACTAGCCCCCCTCAAATCAGGGATAATCACAGATAGCACTACAGACCACTACAACTACCTTCCATCCTGACAAACATAAGTAACCACCCACCACTTGAATACAACAAATCTCATTTAGAACTGTCCCTGACAGGGCCTCAATAAGGAAGTTCACAGCTGACCTAGAGACTGTTGACTGGCCTACAGAATTCTCCAAGGCCAATGGTATTGATGACTGGACAGACATCTTTTTCTCACAATTTACTTAGACTAAACACCAAACAATTGTCCTATTAAAAATGAAACTGATCACGAAACAACGGCTATGGTTGCCCATGGCTAACCAGCACCATTCTAAAATCCATTGACAAGAAACGCCAATATGAAAAGCAATTAAGAGGGCTTAATACAAAAATTTTTCTTAAACACTATTCATCAGTTCTCCCCAAAGTAATAAAAAAAGCCAAACAACTATACTACTCCATAGAATTCCCCTCACAAAACGCCAGAGGTGTCTCACGAGTAAAGTCCGAGGCATCCCTGGAGTTTACCGGGAAGAGTTCCGGGGTAAACGCCCCCGCGGCCCGGTCGTGCCCAGCCCCCTGGGGATCAGGCCGATCCCCCAGGCTGTTGCTGGGCTGACGAAAACCAACGTACGAACCACACCCCGGTATCGGAACTGACTTTGGGTCTTGTCCAGTCCCAGCTTGAAGATGCTAGGGGTCTGTTGGTAATCCCCCTTATGTGGGGGGGAGGCAGTTGAACATCTCGGGGCCCCTGCACTTATTGTAGGGTCCTTAAGTGGTTGAACCCGCTTTTCATTGGGGGGGGGGGGTGCATCGTCGCCAAGTTTTTTTGTTTTGTATGAGTGTTTTTGTGTGCAATTTCGGTACTATCCCTCTGGATTTTCCAGGTGTATATAATCATGTTTCTCCCCCTCCTCTTCCGGGGAAACAGGTTAGGAACCCCAAGCCTCCCGAATTGAGGTGTTTTATCTCCGTTATGCGCACCTGAAAGTTCTCTGTACTTTTTTCTAGGTGGGAAATTTTTCACCCCCTTGAAAGGGGTTAGTGTGCAGCAATATTCCACCTAGATGAACAAGTGACCTAAAGGTGTCATCATGGCTTGGCCTCCCTATTTTTGAAGGTTCCTTATCCATCCTGTCATTTTTCTAGCAGATGCGATTGATAAAATGTTTTGGTCCTTAAAGGGGGAAAATCCCCGACATGATCCCCCCAGGTTTTTCATTGGTTTTCGCTCTATTTGGGGCCCAGATTTGTTTTGTACTCTGATAAAATTTTAATTTCTCATGTTTCCCATATTGAGTAATTGAAACTTCTCATCTTGAACTCATATTTTTTTTCTGCAGCCCCTGAAAGTTTGGGTTAAAAGCCCGCCGGGAGCCTTGCAGTGTTGCAAGGGAAAGACACGTCATGCAGATTGGGGGTGTCATCGCAAAGGAAGACACGGTGCTGTGGCTGACATCCTTGTCTTGTCGGATATGAGGATGGGGAACAAGAGGGGAGCGAGTACTGGCCTTGGGAACAGAGCTTTTCACCGTAGCTGCCCGGACTTTACCTGTTGACGACTCTCTCTGTGTTTGTTAGTGGGGAAAAAGACCTACCGACTTTTTCCTTTTTTTCCCTTTAGAGTTTTTGGCGAAGGGGGGGGCCCACCGGAAGGTTTTGAAATTGTTTTAAAATACATCTGCATTCTTTTTGCTTCTAGTGCATTTAGGCCTTGTGTAGTGACCCAATAGTTGAACGACGGAGGATTTGTTCTAAACCCATTTTGCCCTGGGTTTTTTAATGATGGGTTTCTAGATGGGTGTGTTTTTGCTTTTGGGCCCCTTTCCCAAAAGATTTTTTTTTGATAGGGGATGTTGTACTTTTGGGTCTGTAGTTTTTTTGCTGTTGCTTTCTGCCCCTTTGGGGATGGGGCTTCCCTGTTGTTTTTGTAATGTGGTGAAAAGCTCTGTTCCACAAGGCACATACCGCTCCCATCTTGTTCCTCATCCTCATACCCGACTAGACAAGGATCGCCCAACCGTGTTTTCCTTTGCAGATGACACCCAAAATCTCATGACAGTTCTTCCTTGCGACACTGCAAGGCCCAGGGGGACTCAACCAAAATCTTTCAGTGGGCGCAGAAAAAAAATTTGAATTTCAACGATGAAAATTTCAATTACTCAGTTTGGGGTAAACACGGGAAATTAAATCTTCACAGAGTACAAAACAATTTGGCCCGAAATAGGCGAAACACCAACGTAAAGACCGGGGGTGACATGTCGAATGATCTCCCCTTCAAGGACCATACATTGTATAAATCGATCTGCTAAAAAAAATACGGAGGGATAAGAGAACCTTCAAACTGGGGGGCCAAGCCTATGATGACCCCTCCAGGTCACTTGTTCTATCTGGCTGGAATTTTATGCACACTAACCACCTTTAAGCGGGAAATTGCTGACTAAAAATTCCAAGAACCTTCAGGCGCCAAAAAGGAAAAACCCTCAATTACGGGGGCCTTGGTTTCCCCTAAATGAAAATTTCCTGGAATGCGGGGGGAGAGATACAGATTATATACACCGAAAACCCAGGGGGACTATACCGAACTTGCCACGAAAATCACTCATTACGAAAGCAAAAATTTGGCAACGATCAACATCCCCCAAAAAAAACGGGGTGTCATAGCACTTTAAAGAGACCATACAATAAGTGTCGGGGCCCGAGATTCAACTCCCTCCCCATACATAAGGGGATTACCAAAACCCCGGCAGTCTTCAAGGGGCACGGACAAGCCCCAAAGTCGGTTCCTGACCCCGGGCTGTGGCTGTACGTTGGTTGCGGCACCACAGCAACACCGGTTATCAGGCTCTGATCCCCAGGAGGCCGGGTCACAGACCGGGCCGCGGGGGCGTTTGACCCCGGAACTCTCTCCGGGTAAACCCATAATTCACAGACACAAAGGGGAGATATAAAAAGCCGAAAACCCTCTCAGATTCTAGGGCCCCACAAACTGAAAAAACCAAAATATTGCCCCAACTAAACCAATGAAACACCCACTACCCCCACTGACACAGCTAACAAGATAACGAAAATTCTTCTCAACCAAAGGAAAATAATCTCCCAATAGAATCCCCCCATACCAATCCCAGGGGGACTCCTAGATGGAATTTCCCAAATTCCTTCTATCTTGCCCAACTGAGCCCCGGGAAGTACCGAGATTATAAAGTCACTTAAAAAAACTCGGGGAACTGTCTCATGTCCACCTTTCTGTACAAACGAGCGGCCCCTTCCCTTTGCATGCTATTTCATTACTCTTTAACAATCAAAAACTACACCTTCCCCAAACTATCAAAATGGCAAGGTTACCCAATACTAAAGGTGGTGACCCTACAACTTAAACAACTATGGCAAATATCAAACTTACCATTGCTATCCAAAATCTTTGAGAAACTCGTGCACAGGAACTATATTTATTTAAAGCCAAAAAATACTCAACCCCCCCCAAATTTGGGATTCAGGAAAAATAAAAACCTAATGATGCAAACTAAAAATGCTAATCTGCTTTCCACATTGGAAAATAAGGAAAATCCCTAGGAATTTTTATTGACCCAAAAAAAGCTTTTTACACAGAGACCACGACATCCCACTCCACAAATTGCCTTACGGTTTAAAGGCATGCCTTGCTATTTCAAATCTTCCTTAAAATAATGGTATCATATGTCACCATTTAAAAGACACAGCATTAAAAAAACACGGGCCCCTTTTATACTGGAGTTCCCCAGGGAAGTTCCTTGGTCCCCGCTCTCCTCATATACATCAAGACTTCCAAACGTATCCCAACACCTGAAACCCATTCTCTTGTGACGACGACTTATGTCATCTTTTCATAATTTGCCCCCTCAACACCATTGTTTAACGAGGAGCTGTCAAAAAAATCGACTTTGGGTGACAGCCAATAAAATTACGCTTAAACACGACAAAAACCCACTAATTTGTTTGGTAGCAAGCAGGAGTGCACAAATAACATTAAAATCGACAAATCAAAATTTCCAACATAATGAGGGCTGTTCCTAGGCTATACCTGAAAACAACTAATTTCAGCACCCATATCCAAAAACATAAACCCAAAAAAATACCAAAACGGGGGGATCCTCTCCAAGAACGATACATGCCGCAAAAACCCCCTTTTCACACTTACAACTCACTTATTTATCCTACCTCACCTATGCTATTTGGCTTGGGGATCAAATGCGCAACGCCCCCAAAACCAATAATAAACCCAAAAAAAGCGCAGTAAGAATAATCACTAAACCCATCACTGGCCAACCCTCCCCCCCACCTTTAAGATAAACTTACTCCCCGTTTTTACATCCCACTTTCACTGTGCAATCTACATATAAAAACCCCTTTAAAATCCAATATCAACCTTGACCTAAAAAAGTTTCTGACAGTTGTGACAAACCCACAGGGTAACACCAACACAACATCTCTACGACATTCCCCCTTCCGACTAAACCTTTTCAAAAAATTTAATGTATTCAAAGGCCCTAAAATCTGGAACACCCTACCCCGAGAACTCTAGAACTGCAACACTTCAACACCTTCAAAAATACAATTAGAAAACATCTTATCTCCCCATACACCCCCCCAAATAAATACCAATACCACCTGGGGGTTTACACTTTCACTCCCTCACCATTTGACCTAAAAAAGAAATATTAACCCCAACTTTTTAAAATAAGAATCCTGTGAACTCCAATACAAAAAATAGACCGTGCCCAAAAAAAAAAAAAATTCACTTTGCTAAATCACAAACTAGTATTTAGTCATTAGCCAAAAAACCAACAACCTCATAATTTGTAATATTTAAAATTAAGAATTAAACAAAATCGCCTGAAATGCCTCCATCTGGATTCTAGTGGTACACCTGAATCATTTTTTATTACATTAAAAACCCACAATAACCAAATTCCGTAAAAAGCATTGTAATCCTTAAAGAATAAACTTTTGAATTTGAATTTTAATTTGAATTTATAAAATAGATAAGACTCTTGCTGGAATACCCCTTTCCCCCTTGTCACTAAAAACTAAACAAAATGCACACTTAAAGGTCAGAACAGACACTTGCTTTATCACTGGCACCAGCAGAAAGACAGAATCAGGGTGGAAGCCGTGCATCCAACAAGACATTTCAATAAAAGCAAGCTAGTTAAAAAATAAAAAAGAGACAAATATAAACAGCAGGAACTCTATAAACCGACAAGCAAAACCTCCCCCCCAAGAACCCGCCGAAACACCCACTACTTATTAGCCACCCCCCTCCAGAGAACCCACAGAAATCCTCCAACCAAGAGTCCGACGGTTTTCCAAGGATCCTGATGACCTCCCCAAGATACGAAGAAAGATACCCCCAAACCATTCTATGTCCAACAACAAGGACAAATGCCCCAGGTTTTGGGAAAATTACTTCAACAGACACACCTTTTAACTAACCTTGTAAAAATCTGCAAACCCCAATGGAAGGACACCCCCTCAAAAAAATGCCACCAACCCAAATCCAAGTTGGCATCCAAATCTGCATCGAACGCCCCCAACCACCATCTGCGAAACAGCCTTTCAACCGACCAATTGTGCAAAAAAAGGCAATTTCAAAAACATGCTCCTGCCAACCAGCTGCATGCGGATGCATTGGGGCCCAAATGGGGCAATGTGGGCAGGAATTCCCCTCTTAGAATTCAAAGTATTAAAGAATAACACAAAAAACACACGCACTTGTTAAAATCCCAAATGGTTAGGGCCCTTTACCTTTATTACCCCACCTCCCCCCACCCCTACCCCTTTACCCCAATTTTCCCTCCTTATCTCCTTCTTCCCCCCCCATCTTTCTAAAGCTCGGCGTATCTCGTTCGCTCATCCCTTGATTTTCCTCATTTCTTCACCTCATTGCAACAGGGGGCACCTCCAATCATTTTTCCTCTTCCAAAACAATTACGAGAAACAGCACCCACCCACGAAAGAAATTTTGATTCCATTGACACATTGGGGCCCCCTATGACCCTCATCAGAACAATATTCTTCTTTCCCCTTTCCCGTTAAGTTTTTTCCCGACTCACTGCAGTCCTTTCCCTATATTCCTGATATTCCTCTGGTTTGAAATTTTTTTTGTATGTACGGGTCGAAAAACCCCTTTTT
>NW_026464915.1:0-11652 GCF_026875155.1 Cherax quadricarinatus
GGGGAGGGCTCTGTTAACACTAACCACAACAGTAACGATTTTAGGGTGCTGTTAACTACTAACCACAACAGTAACGTACTGTTGCTGGGTGCTTTTAACTCTAACCACAACAGTAACGTATGTTGTCTGGCTGCTGTTAATACTAACCACAACAGTAACGTATGTTGTCAGGGCTGCTGTTTTAATAAAAAACCACAACAGTAACGTATGTTGTCGGGGCTGCTTTACTCAAACCACAACGTAACGTATGTTGTCGGGGGCTCTGTTAACTGTTAACCACAACAGTAACGTACTGTTGTCAGGGCTGGCTGTTAACAAAAACCAAAAACGTAAGTACTGTTTGTCTGGGCTGCTTTAATTTTTAACCAAAAACTACAAATCTTTTCCAGAAATATTAAGATCTCCATTATTTATTTAGTTAAAGTAACGTGTTTTTTTTATGTTTCCAGGTTAAAAATTTTTGCATTTGGGTCTATGTTAAACTGCATCGTCATTTTCTACGACAACGAAATCGGGTATTTCAAAGACAACTGCATCTGTCACTTCTCCGACAACTGCATCTTCACTTCTCCGACAACTGCATTGTCACTCCCCGACAACTGCATCGTCACTTCTCCGACAACTGCATCTGTCCTTCTCCGAAACTGCATTGTCACTTCCCCCGACAACTTACTGTCACTTCTCCGACAACTGCATCTGTCACTTCTCCGAAACTGCATCTGTCACTTCTCCGAAACTGCATCGTCACTTCTCCGACAACTGCATCTGTCACTTCTCGACAATGATTGTCACTTCCCCGAAAAAAACTGCATCTGTCACTTCTCGACAACTGCATCTGTCCTTCTCCGACAACTGCATCGTACTTCTCCGCAAGCATTTTGTCCTTTCTCCGACAACTCATCTGTCACTTCCGACAACTGCATTTTTCACTTCTCCGACAATGCATCTTCCTTTTCCACAACTGATCTGTCTTTTCAGATCTTCCAGGAGAACTTAGTGGTCCTCATGAAAATGAATTGGGAGGGCCTATTTTGGTGATTGGCAAATTTGCTTATGTCGCTATTTAATTCCCCTCATTATGTCTTTTTTTTAATTGTGAACAAAAGGGGGCCCAACATGACCCCTGGGAACACCGCTTTGACGTGCCCCCACTCTGATTTTCCCCATTTATGCAAACTCTCTGTTGCATACCTGTCAGCCATGCCTCTATTTTAAAAAAAAATTTCTTTTTCCGTGTGCTTCGACTTTCCTCAATAGCCTCCGATACCTCCGATGTGGGACTGTCAAATACCTTAGTGAAAAAAAAGTTAATAAATACATAAGACAGGAATGTCCCTTTGTAAAACAGTGCTGAGATTCTTTAAAACCAATTTAGGGCTTTCAAGATAGCTTCACATTGTTCCTCGGCAATTATTATTCCCATAAATTTTCTTCACAATGGAGTTTAGTCTTATTGGTCTGTAATTCAAAGCTAAGGATCTGTCTCCTGGTTTGTAGATAGGTCCCACTTTTGCCATTTTCCACTTATTTCGTACTATCCCAGTTTGTAGAGATATGTTGAAAAAAATACCCAAAAGGTTCACTAAGTTCTGCCTTACGTTTTTTTAAAAAACCTTGCGAACAGTTCGTCAGGCCCTGGGATTTCTTATGTTTATTTGAAAACCCAAAGTCACTGGTGACTTGGTTCCTGCAGAACTTATCATGGTTCAGTTAAATCATAGTTTATTATTTCTGCAGTTTCACTAGTATCTTCCTAAGTAATAACTGAGAGTAAATAACATTAAAAGTTTACGTATATCCTTATTACTGGTTGGTTTGATGACCTGAGTTACTTTCGAGTGGGTCTATCAGGTCCCTAATCTTACTTCTATATACCTGAAAGAATTCTTTGTTTAGTCTTCGATTTCCCTGAAACTTTAACCTCTAATCTCTGCTTTTCTTATTCCCTTTTTTATTATACTCTTTAACTGAATATACTGATTTTCTTAACTGCCTTTCTCCTCTTTTTGATTTCCCCTTTATATAGGCCTCTCTTTTGACCAGTGAAATGTTTTAATCTATTGTTATATCCATTTTGGATCATTTTTGCTGGATATAATTTCTCTATTTGGAACATAAGTTGTCTGTGTAGCTAGAACTCTGGAAATCATACTGGCAACCATCACCACCTACCTGACCCATGGTCAGGTTATTCCAGTTCAACCCATCCAGGTAATTTCAAATCCTGTGCACTGGCCGGTGGAAGTCTGGGACGAGACTTGGATTGCATTTTATCTGGGTTAATTCCTTGATATATTGACACTAAGTTATTTGTGATCACTTTCCCCAAGCTGATCATTAACCTCAAGATTATTAATTAGTGAATTTTTGTTGGCAAGAACCAAGTCAAGCAGATTGTTTGCTCTAGTTGGTTTCTGTCACAACCAGTTCTAAAAAGCAATCCTGAACTGTATCAAGAAAGTCACTAGACTCAAGATTTACTCTCATATTGTTCCAATCAGTTTGTCTAAAGTTAAAATCTCCCATTATCACAACATTTTCATATCTAGATGCCTTATGAATTTCGTTCCATAACAGCTTACTGCACTCCCTATCAAGGTTTGGAGGCCTATATATCACACCCAAAATTAACTTATCATGACCCTCGAGAAACTAGCCAAACAGATTCTGTGTCCGATGTTTCTAATGTTATATCTTGTCTAACACAACAATCAAATTATCTCTGACATACATCGCCACTCCACTGCCCTTCCTATTGACCCTATTAGTATGGAATAGTTTGTATCCTTGTATGTGGCATTCAGAAGGCATTTCTCTACCAGGCTGAACCAGGTCTCTGTTAGAGCAATAATATCTATGCTACCTGCATATGCAGTTAATCTTAGCCCATCTATCTAGTTTCTTATACTCCTACTATTAGTATAGTAAATCTTTAGGAAGCTAGTCACTCGCTGCCCTCTACTGCCTCTCTTTGTTGACCAGTTGATTCACCTTTACTAGCAACTTTATTATGAATAATATCTTTTACACATCCCGTAGGTATCCTGGTAATATCTGCTGTCTTCAACCCTAGTGCTGCAGCCTGATTGTTTCCCACACACACCCATACCTCTACAGTCTGTCAGTTTAAAGTCCTGGACAAGTCAGAATGGCTCCCTGATCAAGTTGGCTAATGCTACCACTGCCCCAGAGGAATGTACCCATCCCTTACATACATATCATGTTTGACATAGAAATTGTCCCAGTTATCAATGGGTAGAATTGCAAGTTCTTTGCAGTACGTTTCCTAAAGATCGAAGTGTACCTCCCCCCTAACGTAGGTTTTAAACAAATGCCAGCACTATGGCCATGTTGCAGTAGACTGTGGAATACTACATTCTTGGTTTGGTAAGTGTGCTGGGAAACATTCCACTAGAGCAGTGGTTTCCAAACTGGGGGTAAATTACCCCCTGGGGGTAATTTAACCATTTTTGGGGGATAATGGAGGGGTGACAGAAAAAAAGTTATGAATTCTGAAAATCCAGAAAACAATGCGGTACCCGGTATGAGGATTATTGTTAACTTTGTCTTAGTATATAAAGTTGTAAAGTAAAACCTATTATAAGAAAAGTAATAAAGTTAAACCAAATAACAATAAACATCAAAAACTAATATACAGTATTAGAAAAGAAGAAATATATAGCTAAGTGTGTGGAAAACCCCAAAAGATTTTGACAAGAATGCTTCAGGACAAAAGTCAACTCAGTAGCCCAGATCGACCTGTCCATTTACGCGTCACTCCTTCCTGAGGCTGCCTCTATTTCACACTGTCATTTTTATCTGTGAGCATCAGCCGAGGTAGACATAAGCTGGTATGAAGCCAAGAATTCCTAAACTAGCTTCAAGTATGCAACTCCATCCATCCCACTGATGTTCTTGACATCTTTGGTAATAGTCATTAGAGATGCACAATGTTCAAATACAATAAATAAAAGAAAATATCTCAAGTGTTTTAATTTAGCCATATATATCAATAATAACATTTTGTGAAAGGGGTAACATGCTTTATGTGGCATGTTAAATTGGGTAACAAGCTGAAAAAGTTTGGGAATCACTGCACTAGAGAATGCACAGTAGGCCCTGACAGCCGAAAATTTAAGTGTATTAACTGTAAAGAAGTTGGGGTTACAGTTTCCCACAAGGACTGCAGTCAGAACCCAAAAAAACCTTCAAAGGTTAAACCTGATAACAGTCCTTTAATGGTAACTGAGGATGGGGCCATCCAGTCTACCACAGCCAGATCTGAGACTGAAACCTCTGCAAAAGTGTGAAAGAACCCCACCTCACTGAAAAGGGATTCTGGTGATACCAGAATGCCATCACCACACCAGCTGTGGGGAGTAGCCATCCCTGCTAGCAACATATGGAAACTACTGGCCCTCCACTACAGATACCTATGGCTACCCCTTTAATTGGGGATGAGTTTGTTATTTCTCCCAATACACACAACTACAACAGTCAGACGGACCACCACACAGGTAACTCCCTGGAAATTGGAGATGAGTCAGATGCACGGGGACCTACCTGCAATGAATGATGAAACGAGAACACTAATGTAACCATGGTACCTGTTAAGGTGATAGGTGTTAAAGAAAGCACTAACCCAGAAGTGCCATCCCGGAAGGCATTGTTTTCGTTAGACCTTCCTCATATTATAACAACTTTCCAGAAAAAAAATGAGCATCTTGAACAGATCCTGACAATTTTTAATTAAATATTGTAATCAGGATGATGCTCTTGAGCATGGTGATGATTCAAAAGTGCAGCAATCTCCGTCAGCTTCCAGCAATTTGTTGAGAAAGAAGCCCATGACCTTGCCTTCCCAAGAACTTGCCTTGGAACTGGCTGCCAAAATGCCGAAAAATGCTTAAAAATCAAGGTTCTGAAGATAAAGACGTACAAACTATGCTATTTGCTCTTAATTTATCTGCACACTGTAGTCAAAGCATAATAGTTTTTACCATTTTTAATGGCAAGAGATTGTAATAACTCACTACAATGGATACTTTACAAATCTTTTCATGGAACATTGCTTCCATCAGGAAGCGGTTGCTACTTACTTCATATTAGTGCAACAAAGAATATTGATGTCATCTGTTTTGCAGGAATGTAGATTGAAGATGGAGCACCTCCACCAAACTTGCCTGATATGCAGTTTATAACCTAAGGTCAACCAAAACTGTTGTGTGATGTATGTCAGAAAGAACTTGCCACATTCACTCCTTTCCTTGCAGAGTCGAGTTAACATGCAGTATCATGGTGTCAAAGAAATTTTATGCAGGGCGTTTTTTTTCCCATAAACATTTTTAATCTCTATGCCCCAGCAAAACCAGCTTCGCCCTGATGCTTTACCAGATCGCATCAATAGTGAACCTACCATCATTCTTGGAAAATTTTAATGCCAGACATAAGAATTTTGGTGGGTCTATTACAAACACCAATGGAACTAAACTATGAGATTGCTAAATGAGCATGATAATGTTCGAATTGTGGGAAACTACTAAGCCTACTCACATATATGGTGGCATACTAGATCTGTGTCTTGGATTTAATACATATATACGATGCATGACTCTGTCATAGTTGATGATCTTCTATTGATCACTTCCCAAGACTAACAACTGTCAATCTTGATCACATCTCCAGCAATCAAGGAGCTAAATTTCAGAAGGAGGAAACTTATTCTCAAAACAGAACACAGAGACAACTTTATTAACCACTTGGATGAATGGTATAAGAAATTTCGAGCCCCTTGGCACAAAAAATTTAATGATGATTTAATTACCACTATTGAGAGTGTTCTCACGATCAAGTGGGCAGGAATAGGAAAACAAAGACCCTCCCACTATAAATAACAATAAAAACCAATGTAAATACTATAATGATCCACAGCTACACAATCTAAACACATGCAGCTAGGAGGACTTGGTTAAAGCATACCGTGAATGTAGAACCCCCGACCTGCTCAAACGTTTCCCGCTGCACTAACAAATGCAAGGAATAGAAAGGAAGAACTTAGGCAACAGGAATGGGAACAGTTTGTTAGTGGATTAAATAGGTCCACCCCTTTGAGTTTGGCTTGGGAAAGGTATAAATAAAATAACCAGGAAAAAGACTGGCAATGTTGCTCATCCCTTTCCTCTTGAAAAAGCAAATTGACCTCATAAATGACTGGTCCAAAAACATCCAGGCATGAAAGCCTTCCATCTCATATTAGAAAAAATTTAGAAAAGGGACTTCTGAAGAAATGTTGAAACTGATTAATTTATGAGCCAAAATATTGATGAGAGTATTGCCTCTTTACCGAGTATGAATTAGATAATGCAAATTTAAACCAAAGGTCGATCAACTGCTCTGGAGAGGATGGTTAACCTATATATTCTCAGAACTCTAAGGCACGTGCCTGATAAAACCCCTTTTTTGGCACTGTAATAATCTCAGTTACATTGAGGGTGTTCTTCCTACTTCCTGGACCAATAGTCTCATTGTGCCCCATCCCTAAAACCCCAACAGCCTTTATACATTAGACCGATCTCCTTAACTAGTTTTCTTTGTAAAACTTTTTGAAAGAATGAATGCTTAACAGACTGTACTACAGAATCAGACATCAACTTTCCCCCTACCTTATGGGTTCATGAAAGGTAAAAGTGTGGCAGAACTGTATTTCCACCTTTCTCACTGCACACACCTCTACTAGTTTTACCACTTTTTTTTGATCTAAAATCTGCATTTTTATATTGCGAACAGAACCGTTTTACTACATGAACTAGCCAAAATGATTATTGGTGGTAGCTTACTCTGCTGGATAATAGGATACCTGGCCAAAATGAGTATCCTCTGTCCTTTACCAAGGCTTCAGAAGTGATTCTAAAGAAATGTCTTTAGGTAACCCGCAGGGAGGAAATTCTTAGTCCCATGCTATTTAATATTCTGATTAATGCTCTCCTAAATGCTCTACCTGCCTCACCTAAACTATAGCATAAGCTATGCTGATGATATCATGATCCATACAACAGGGCATAAGAAGATGAATACCATTCTTAATGAAGTTCAAGCAATTTGTAATCGACTTGGCCTCATAATATCTTCCTCTAAAACAAAGATATTAACAAGCAAACGACATCCCCCACCCATCTATTTGCAGGGTGAAATCATTAGCTACGTTAAAACTTACAGATATCTTGGTGTAGATGTTTCCCTTTAACAAATCCACTATACCACAACTAAACAAGAAATGTAAAGCTAGGCTAAATGCTCTCAAAGCTGTTGCTGGCTACAATCCCAATATGGTGCTAATGTTGCTGGCACAATCCAACTATGGTGTAATGTTGCTGGCACAATTTTCCCCAAATAGGTTGCTAATGTTTGCTGGCTACAATCCAAAATATGGTTGGCTAATGTTGCTGGCTACAATCCCAACTAGGTGCTAATGTTGCTGGTAAATCAATAAAGGTGCTAATGTTGCTGGCTACAATCCAACATGGGGCTAAATGTTGCTGGCACAACCCACTAGGTGCTAAAGTTGCTGGCTACAATCCCAACTATGGTGCAATGTTGCTGGGTACAATCCCAACTAATGGTGCAAAGATGCTGGCTACAACTCCAACTATGGTGCTATGTTGCTGGCTACAACCCAACTAAAATTTCTAATGTTGCTTGCTACAATCCCCTATGAGTGCTAATGTTGCGGCTAAATCCCAACTATGGTGCAATTGTTGTGGCTACAATCCAACTATGGTGCTAATTTGCGCTACAACCCAACTTGGTGCTAATGTTTGCTGGCTACAATCCCCAAATATGGGCTAATGTTGCTGCTACAATCCCACTATGGTGCAAATGGTTTAGAATCTGAGAATGAAGTACATAACCGTGTTAGGTCCTTAATTTATTAACGCTCCCATGTTTGATATTAGCTAGAGAAAGTTCTCTCCGACCCTTGGAGGTTAATGCAGAATGAAGCTCTCAGGATTTTCTTGGCTGTCCCAGATCTACAAAGTTCTTACATGAGGGAAGGAGCTTGGTATTTCAGTAAACAGTGATAGGGTTGTTGAAATTAACAACTGTAATTGGTATTGAAAAGTTGAGAAACAACCAGACACTGTCCACAGTGAATCTTACCAAGGTCTAGAGTAAAATCCCCACAGATCTAAATGATTGTGAAAACGCAATGCATTAAGTTTTATAACCTGCATGAACTGTATCACTGTACAACAGAGCTTTCACCCCTCCATGGAAGATGGTTCATTTAATACACATACTACAAGTCCCCTCCCCAAGAAGCCATTGCTAGTAATCCTTCCTTAAATCTTTTGCTAGAGCAACTGCAAGAAGAATTTTTCGCCTAGGCTGTAAAACAAGTTATCACAAGTTATATACACATGAGGTTTTTAAAAAAGGAGTCTTCGGCAGGCTGCATCTGCTCTTGTTGCCACTCCCAGTTTAAGAACCATAATAAATTTGTTTGATGTTTGGCATAAGAATTAACAATGGGCGTCTACACTGCAAACTGAATTGTTTGCAATCCCAATGGCGCTAAAGCTAACCTATGACACTGAGCTTGACTCTATCATCATTACTGATTTTATGTCATCATTGAAGGCTCTTTGGCTCATATATGACTCCAAAAAACATGCTCATTGGGGAAGCCCGGTATAGATACTCAAAAATTAGGGACAAAGGAATTAATGTACAATTGCTATGGATCCCATCACACATTGGATTACTCCTTCATGATAAAGTTGATTTTGTTAGCCAAGAAGAGTATCGAGAAGGAGAATGTAGAATAAAACTTTGGTATAACTGTGGGCTAGCATTAGGAATAATATTAGGAGAGAAGTAAATAATGAAAATGATTGTTATAGGAATGCAAATTAGAAGCCTGAGTAGATCTATAACCCACTATGAAAAACATGAACGTAATAAGTATGTTTATGGAGCAAAATTTCAATGTGAACAATGACTGATGTTGTAGTGGCCAGACTTAGGCTTGGTTACAAGTACTGACTGATGTTGTAGTGGCCAGACTTAGGCTTGGTTACAAGTACTGCTGATGTTGTAGTGGCCAGGGCTTGGCTTGGTTACAAGTACTGACTGATGTTGTAGTGGCCGACTTA
The DNA here is from genome assembly GCF_026875155.1 of Cherax quadricarinatus. Taxonomy (NCBI): domain Eukaryota; kingdom Metazoa; phylum Arthropoda; class Malacostraca; order Decapoda; family Parastacidae; genus Cherax; species Cherax quadricarinatus. The sequence goes on from NW_026464915.1 coordinate 9,153, forward strand.
GGGTTGGGTTCAAGAAATGACTGATTTGTAGTGGCCAGACTTAGGCTTGGTTACAATATGATAGTTTTAGTTTTCCAGGCTTAGGCTTGGTTACAAGTACTGAAATGATGTTGAAATGGCCAGACTTAGTTGTTACAAGTACTGATTTTTATGTTGTAGAGGCCAGATTTTGGGTTGGGTTTTAAAAAACTTCTGGCAGTTTTGGGAGACACACAGATATATCAAACTAAATGTAATTATGTTGACAGACATATGGTCATGTCTTTAACCCTATGTGTTAATTGTCCACTATAGAGGAATACAGAGACCCGACAGGATAAAACCCATGTGACATGTCAAGATATCTTATTAATGAAATAAGATACCAGATATACTAAGCAAAATTTCCCAAATTACTTGTAACAGATAAGTGAACTATAGATATGTAGTATAAATCCATAATGTAACCTTTAAACCTTTGGGGCCTAGTTCCTAGGCCTTTTGTGTATCCCTATCTCTCGCGCTACCGCCCACAGGAATTGGTATGGGATGCACAATAAACTTAGCCACTTCGGTGGCAAAAATCAAAATCTAATCTTTGGCATTTCCCGTCTAGCCAGCAATTTACACCAAGTTGGCTCTAGACATTCCATTCATTGCCCACTTTCCTTCTAGCAAGAGCTACATATGACTGGGACCCTCCCTAGACCTAATTTAAATCTATACTGACCTGTACTTATCAAGCGCTCCTCTCTCCGCCCTTTCCCAAATTTCCACCACACTGGACAATAATGCTTGTTCCCGTTTCCGACATGATTTTTTCAACTGTTGACGTGTCATAAACCATCCTGGGGAAAAAACACCCCCTGTCTCAACTTCCTATGTTATTTCAAAAGCATAGACCAGTATCTTTCCCGTAGTCACCCACCACCAAAAAAGTTTTTTTTCCCCGATTAGGAGGGGGTTTAGGTCTACTTTAACCTCCTAACCACTGAAGGGCACTTGTTTTTGGAAACAGAGAATCGATTTCCTCCTTCAGGGCTTCTCTATAACTTCATCTTGATTTTTTTCCCCCTGAAGTGGGGGAAACACTTTTACTTGAAGCGGCGTCAATCTCCAAAATCCTGCGGTAACCTTCTCCTCCACACTTTCTCCCCCTTCTCACATTCCCAAAACCACTAGACAAAATTTTTAGCCCCTATATTTGGGAATGAAGGTTCAGAGAACCGACATGTTTATAAATTAGACCATGTGCAATCTTGGGATCTTTATTGAGGAAAAAAAATTTTGCCCACAGTGGCTTCATCATCCATACAAAGGAGAATCTTGAAAACAGGGGGAGAAAAGAGGAATCAGCCCCCCACCTTGATCGATTGGTCTTTCCTCAAACTTGAATAGAATCGATACGTGCGGGGAAAGGGTTATAAACCTTGCAGGAGAGGGCAGAAGTCAAGGGGGTGTAAACATTTTTGATCAATGTTGAAGTAGGGCGTGCCCAAGAATTTGGCAAGCGAAGAATTCCCAATATTAAGATCCCAAGAAGTTGCAGTGTCTGACAGGTTTGTAGATGAATGGTTCAGAGAACCGACGTAGAGAAGTAGAACCTTCTTCAACACTTTAACCTGAGACTCCAAAACACTACAACAAGCCATGGTGCTCTGTAACGCTCCATACAAATCCCTCAGACAACTTAGAACAGAATTACATCTCGTGATCACTGACCTCAGCGTTCTGGTGTTAAGACCTGAATAATACAGCTGAAGGTTCTCTCCCCACCCTCAAAAACTATCATGTACTATGCTGGTGTTAAGACTAGGATAGTAAAGCTGAAGAGTCTCTCCCACTCTCCTTAAAACTCTGAGATCAAAGCTACAGTGTAACATAGCTGCGACGCTCAAACTGGGGTCACTTAAGGCCTGGCCAGGACAAATGTGTCTCATGTGGCTCTGAGTCACATGGTCCAGCAGCTGGAAATTTTGGATACGTGATCGGACCTTCTGCTGGCTTACCCCTGTGCTACCCCATTCAAAATTATTTTTTATATACCAGTATCTACTACGGCCTGAGGCCTGGTCACAGACCGAGCCGCGGGGGCGCTGACCCCTGATACCCTCTCCAGGTATACAACCTAAAATCATTGTTAGGTAATATATTGTTTCACATATAGGGTCTTATAAATTATGTTCAATAATTTAAAACACCTTGTATATGTGGTGCCTAATAGGCAGAATTTAAATCAAATTAAATGTTTATCCTCTATAAAGATTACAATATGTGGGGTTACATAGTACAAAATACTAATTACAGAGATGGCCACTATCATGCCTAGCATGACTAGGCATTTCAGGCAGGATAAGGATAATTTCAACTATATATTTGATACAGGTGTTGGAGTATGTTGATGTTAAAGGTAACTAATTACAATATACTTTGTAAATCTAGCAGTGAGAATTGTCTTGTCATGATATAAGAACATAAGAAAGAAGGAACACTGCAACAGGCCTACGACCCAGGGAGCAGG